>CACRXP010001541.1:0-20743 GCA_902702965.1 Spirometra erinaceieuropaei | reverse complement strand
CATTTTTGGCGATTACTTCTTGGTCGAGCATCAATCGGAAGGGTGAAAGGGGACAAAACGACACCTCAGCTAATAGTCTCTCCTTCTTGAACGGGCCTTAACATCTACGCCATGTAGCGATTGATATAAACCTCTAAAATTTTCTGACTAATGCTGATGGAGCTCACACACTTTTGTGCATTCTCTTTGAGAAGACGGGGATTCGGAATGGCATTTTGACTGTAAGCACTTGGTATTTATATGATGAAAAGCGTCAACAGAAGTCTTCACGCCAGAAATAAATGTCTGCCCGGGACAGTGCAGTAAGTGGACACTTGTAACTAGACAGGATTATCTCCGTCACACACTTATCTAGAAAGTGGTTTTCAGAACTCAAGCAGCCTCTATTTAATGAAAACTCAAATGTGCTGCGTGTAACCGAAACCGGGACAGAGGTACACATTCTACTCAAAATAAACTATCGATTGTTATTTCACTTTCAGGAAAAACCTCCAGCTAACCGTTCTATGGGGGGGGGGGGGATTTGTATCCTTATGTCAGATCGTACTTGAATCCCCCCCCCCATAATCGTTCGGATCCGAAACATCCATAGACAGCGGTCCAGTTTCGTGCCAAACAGTCTACCACAGCCCAGTCGCGCGGGCTGCTGAAGACATACGACTCCTGGTATCGAGGAAGTCATAATTCTTATGGACTCTACACGACTCCGTTAGTTAACGGGACAAACTGGTTCGCGATCGGTTCACCTCTGGATATATCAACATGCGTATTCCAGATGCATCAGTCTTCAGTGTCAACGTCTCGGAGCTCAAACGAGCGCATCATAAGTGTCAGATTAGAACGAACCCGTTGAGGCCTGAACTGCAATCCTAAGTATCACTGAGCTGGCAGTACCCTGAACCATCATTTCTGGCCGATTGTGGTAAGTTCAAAGGGCGTTTAGTTGTTAATAGTGAGGAAACTAAGCGTTCGAAATGAGCCGGGTTGACTCTCTCTTCCATCTTCTATGTCAGTCCGACTCAAGCCGACTTGGGACTAGTTATGGTCGTCACGTGGAGTCGCCGCCTAACGCGTACCACACCCATGCATAGCAATAATTTGGGACCAACACAGACTCAGTGCAGTCTGACCAATACATTCCATGATCTGACGTGGTTCCCACATTGGTCGAGCGTAACATCGGAGCAGTCCCATCGGGGGTGAGGGAGGGACCAAGGATCAACTGACAAGCCGAATTTCTAGCAGTTGTGCCATACAATAGCACAAGATCGGCGAAACGTGTGGGGGATATGGAAAACAATCTTCCAATGTATATTTACACAGTTCTGACAAGACAGTAAGTGTGCTCCTATCAGTTGACGAGGATGTAGTCGTAATTGTCATATAAACTCATTGAAGTAACATTGACCATACTATAATACTGCTCAGTATAGAGCTTAGTTTCAACAAGACTCCCTAGTACTGTACAACGCGCGAGCATTCAGATTCCAAAAAATACGACTCTGATTACACTAACCAGATTCAGACTCGAAAAGGTGCCAGATATAGAAACGGTGCGGGTTCATCTGGCGGAACACATTCGCCATGGATCCCCGTGTACCCACAAAGCCAGTTAGACAATCTAAGGGAGTCTACCCATAGAATACGCGGAAGACCCCATGGCGTATTATAATAAATAACGGGCAATTGTGCCAATATTGAAAACTAATGTCGACTGAAAATCTTTGTCAGTAAACAAGATGATAAATAGACTACACATTCTGATATGGTACAGTCGGATCGGGCAAAAGAGTCCACTATTACATTCGGTCAAATCTCAACCAAAACGCATTACAACTACATCCATAAACGTAGGAGGAATAAACGGTACGTGTGTAACTGCTTCCGAAAAGCGATGGTACCTACACATCGAGCAACATGAGGTTACTTCCGCAATCAGCGAGTAATAAATTTCTAATTTCCTCGTAGACAAACAAACGAGTGTGTTCGTATTCATCCCCCGGACAGTTTTAAAAATGGACGACTTTATAATTAAGCCAATGAAGAGAAAAAAACACTTACTGCACTTTGAGCCTAGAATCAGGCTATTTACGCCCGATCACGTAAGCCGTTTGTGGTATGCTTAACATCAAGCTTAGAACGGTGAGGCTTAGGGACTGGCTGTGAATCCTAGCTGCCCTTCCACCCAAAAAATCTATGTAAATGACTGCGAATTACCGTTCAGTCAATCTCTCACGTTTGGTATGCAAAACCCTGAGGAGTCATCCGTGACTGTTTGTGATACTTACGAGGGCGGCACACAACCAGCAAGGCTTCCTTAAGTGACAATTCTTCACAGACTTGCCCATTAAAACAAAAATCCAGAACTAGACAGGAGAGTATTGAGGCTGTATTCTTATACCTTAGCAGGGCCTTCGACAGAGTTAATCTTCGACTACTTACTGAGAAACCCTAACCGGAAAAACATGCTTTTTGCATCTCAGGAGTTACCGCGTATGCGTATGATCATCTGAGTTGCAGACACACAGCAGCATTTTGTTAGAGTTTGCGATAGGGACGCTAATCTTTCTAATCCATAATAGCTTGCCAGAGGTAGTTTCCTACAGCTGCCCGATACTTGCTGACGATATGGAATTTTTAGGTTGGATATGCGGTTATGCTCTTATCCACGAGGGTCTTGCTAGAGTTTCCAAGTGGATTAGCGAGTGAGACTTGGTTGTGGAATCGTCGGGACCACTGTTCTCTGTAGGTACGGAACATTTAGACGTAGAAATTGATGAACAAATGGCTTCATGTAATGAAAACATGCCTCGATCTAAATGTTGCCAAGCTATAAATTTCTACTCCCACTAGCCTAACATAGAGGCTGCTGCCAAGGGTCGCGCGCAACATTTCTCGTTTTCACATCCTCACCGAGTAAAACCCCTAAAGCCCTGCTCGCTGGCGTGGTCTTCATAAGTCGCCAATGACACCGAGTTTCCGGAAGAGGTTCGGACTGAACGAAATAAATTCGGTTGTTAAGTTCATAATCTAGGCCAGAGGAAAGGTTAAGCAGGCTCCAACTGATCACGTTGCCACAGGTGAGGCAACGTGCGAGCCTTGTGGAGACGCACATGGAAATCAATGAGAGAGATAATGCGGAGTCTAATCACTCTTTCCAGTGTGGTTACGGACGTAATCTTCGAGGGCATTCCTAAAAGTTATGGAAGCCTCCAGTGAGTTAGTGAGTTAAACAAATGCGTTTTTCGAAGTATTATAAATCAAAAGAACAAGATATCTGATGGACTCGCTGAGTCCCACAAGTAAAAATTGTTTTGAAAAATGTCTGGATTTATTGTGGCGATCAAGGCAGCCTAGCGGTATAGAGAAATACCCGTCTGTAGTGTATAGTTGCCCGCTGCTACGACAGTAATGCAAGTTATCCAAAATCTAGTTATGCGGCAACTTCGGACTTCGGATTCTCTGACTGGACTGCTTGAGCGATGGTTTCCGGTAGCCCTTGGGTTTTAAAACGGGCTTCTTTATCCATCCCTACAGTTCACTAGTGTAGGCTTCTAAGAGTGCGTCGAACGGCGGATAAAGCCTTATATGAGGATGGGCGACATCCACCATGCCGTAATACCACAATGGCCCGCAACACTTGGTGAACCGGTGTCCAGTCGTACTCGAATGTGCTAGCGCTGTATTGTCTGCTGCTGATTATTCGTCGGACCAAAGAGCTTGACAACGTACAAATTAGCTTTTACTGAATGCCATCCTACTATCCGCCCCTGCAGAGGCAGGATGGGGTACAGTTAGATTGGGGTCAACTACCTTAATGGTCTAGTCGTCATTGAAGGCCTTCTCACTATATGTCAACGGTGCACAGAGCGGGCAAACAGCATCTCGGCTAAGAGACTTTCGGGGCGATTTGCGGACTAGTGCAGGGTTGGTAACCTGATCGGCTGGTGGTGCTCGATCTGTGCGAGGAAAGTAGTTTTTCTACTACACCCCATCATCGACGCTCAACCGAGCGCTTTTTGCGCGCCACGCCTGAAGGGCCCCCTTTGTGTGTACGCACACATGCATGGGTGCAGGCACGCACTTTGTCTGGAATTTTAGGCGCCTGTCTGGTGACTTAAATCGCCTCGGGCGACAGCGCCCTCGATTCACCCGAAAATGCGCGTCAACTAACTGTTCCCGTGTGGATAGTGTCCTCCAAGGTTGCCGACAAGATTCAGCCAATCGCGGCCGCGCTAGCCCTGGACGAGTATAATGACATCAGGGCGTCGGAACGTCGTTATCAAGGTGAAATGATTTCCAAAGTAAACAGTCAAACATTGCCGGGAATAAGAAATTAAAAAAAAACAAACGGTAGACCAGGATAGACGTATCCAGCAAACCTAAACGCCGAGACTGCGATGGGAGCGATGAGCGGACTCAATCGCATCCAAGCAATTTTTTGTCTTTCCCATCCGAATTTCAACCTAGTAAAATCATGTTAAAACTACGCAATTCTCCTTTCATTTTTTAATTATCTATCTAGGTGACTAATTTTCGCATGATTTCCGTTCTTATTATTTATATTTTATTTAAGATATTCTTCTGGTTTTTTCGAGAGTGACACACTTTGACCTTAGTTAGAATCTATAAATAACGCGATGAACATTCATGGCTGTGGGTAAGATACAACTTTACCATCTGTCTTCCCTATATTTCCATGAGTTGGTCCATCAAAATATGTTCGGTTTGTTTTTTTTCGCTCATTTTCGGAGTTACTCGGATCCGGGTTATCGAGTGTTCGCGTTGACCCCTGTCAGCTACGAAATCCGTGGCCAGCTCCGCAGTTATATAGCAACGTTTATTTAGTTTTCCGACCCCATGTAAATATCATCTTTTCCTTCTTATGTGACTATGGAAGACTGGGATGTCCACATTTCTCCTCTGTTGATACTAAAGAAAGATTTTTAAATCTGCTGTTTCACTACCGAACCCGTTGACTGTGGGACGTATTGTAGCGTCAAGAATGGCCCAAACAGAGGTAACGAGGCCCTTGGAATATATCCTGACTAGGATCTATCTAAACGGACTCGTTTAAGCATCACAATACTCATCCATATTAAAGGAAGGGGAAATGTTTAGTGACTATAAAGGTATCATAAGAGGAAATGGGAACTGGGGATACATATAATAGCGGCTATTTGAACAAACGGGATAAATTACAACAAGATGGTGATATGTCTGGATGGTGAAGCCACGCTGACATGCCTGCTAAATAAGCGGTGGCGAATGCAACGATGTGGGCAGCCGCAGGGGAAAGCCGAGGGTGGTGCATACGTTGATAAAGACAAACTCAATTCAATTCAATTAAAACCCAAACATAACGGCAAGTTACGGAGAGGGAGTTGGCGGTAAAGAGAAAGAAGGACCCCGGCCATTTTTACTGACACGCAGTTGCGCCATCGCTCGAGCGCGAAGTGACACTCAACTCAAACAACTCGATACCGCTTATGAAGCGTTACAGTATAAACAACGTTTTTCAAGAATCTGCTAATGGAATTCTCTCCGTCTAAATGTCGCTATATGTGTTTTGGACCTGATAGGCTACCCCAACCAGTGGTCTTTCAAGGCATACCTATGACTGAATGTACCACCATCAAGGATTTAGGATTAAGCTACACTAGTAATCTTGATCACTCGCCACACGCTGACAGAATTACAACCAAAGCTGCCCAGATTTGTGGCTTTATTTCTTACAATTTCTATCCTCCTGAAATTAAATTAAGGCTCAATTGTATGTTTGTACTTCCCATTCTCGAGTATTTTTGCCCATTCTTTGGTTTGATGAATGAAGCCAGTCGTTTAAAAATGGAAAATGTCCAAAGACGTTTTTCTAAAAAACTTTTAGATAAGGAACATCCCAAAATCTCCTACTCAGATAGATGCACGTTAATTAACCTAAAATTTTTATGGGTTCGAAGACTAGAAGAAGGGTTCTGTCTCCTCTTTCGCATTAATCATAGTTCAAATATTATACCTCCACTGGCGTCCTCCACCTCCAAGCGCTCCCTTTTTTCGCTTCAAGCTATACTTTCCTCTGGAATAACTTTCCAATAAATATATGATCTTCAGAAAATTTACACACCTATAAGAGAAGGCTACGCCTTTATCTGAATACTGACTCGATTCAACTTTTATTTTCTTCATCCTTCCCAGACAACTTTTTCTATGACACTGAGAAAGGACCACATGGAATTTAGTATGCCTCCATTAAATTTCCGTATCTGTTCACATTTCCTTCCTTTATGAGTAGTCTCGCTTCCTAAGATCCCTCACCAGAAATGTTAATTTTTCCAATTTTTCAGTTCATGCATCGTGCCCTCGCAGAATGCGCTCCATCGATGCTCTCGGCGAAACCTTCTGTATTCGCCATATACTAGAGAGAGAGGAATGCTTTATTTTGAAAATAACTTTCAAAGCTTTCAGCAAAAACGGTTCTCCAGTACACAGTGATTACCATAGAGATTAACAGGTATTGGACAGGTGGACATAATTATATATGAAGAAAAAAGGACTTTAAGGTGCAAGATCGAGTTTTAGTTTTTGTTTTTCAACATCTTTGCAGGTGAGATACCGGGCTAGAAATGGCAGTATGGAATTCCGATAGGCCGAAGTGCGGCAAGGGTTGTGGCGGAAGCATCGACGCATGGGGCGTAAGGATTTTGCAGCCATTAACTCATTATGAAGGGGATGGACGGTGTCATTCAGAATTCGGTCAGCGAATTGCTCCACCGAGTTGAAGTGTCGCTGCACGATGATATCAACTAAAATATGATAGGAAACACCAGCAGCAGAGGCGAGCATTCGAATGACACGTTTAAAAATAATTAGATGTTTTTTAAGTAAAGCTGGAAAAATAACTGGAGAACAATAAAGAATGAGTGGAAGAATACAGCCATCTATGAATCGCCAGATTAAGGACTGGGGTATGTGATCTGAACGTAGACGACGAATGTAATAAACAAGTTTTTGAATTTTTGTTAAAAGGGTTTCCATATGAAGAGAGAAAGAGAGATTTGAGGATAAAGTAACACCTAGGTACCGGAAAGAAGATGCCTCATTGGGAAGAATATCCAAAGGTTCAGGAATGGGAGAGGGTCGCAATCGAAACACACACTGTACTGATTTCTGATTGTTGAGTAGGAGTCCATTAATCGAAGACCATGCGGAGACGTGATCTAAGCCATCCTTTAAAGACTGCAAACGAGTCAGGTTTTTGAGTGGGTGGCCTACGACCATGTCATCGGCATACTTAACATACAGGCAGTCGTTTGGCGATCTCAAATCATCAGTATGTAGGGAGAAAAGATGAGGGGATAAGATGGAACCTTGTAGAACTCCACAATTATTTGGAAGAATAGAAGATTTTCTCTTTCCCGACTGGGCAAACTGAGTGCGGGAGAAAAAATAATCTCTAAGCCAAGAGACAACCCAGCTCGGAGTGTCGCACGCAGCTGCTTTGGTCAGGAGGAGTTGGCGCGGAATAGTGTTGAAGGCGGATGAGTAGTCGAGAAAAGCACATGCATATGCACGGCATCCCTTGTCTAAGTCTCTCAAAGCTGAATGAACAACTAAAGCAACAGCATCCAAGGTGCTACGCTTTGCCTTGTATGCAAATTGTAGAGGATCAGAAAAATTGACGGAGGAGTACTTAAGGGAATCTAATGCAACTCGTTCAGTAAGTTTCAGGAGTGCAGAAGAGCAGGCAATAGGACGGAAAGATTTAGGAGCAAAAGTTAAAGATTTTTTAGGGATTGGAGTAATTCTTACTGTACGCCAGGCGTCAGGAATCTTGGACTCTATGAAGGATAGATTAATAAGGTGGGTCAAGACGGGAGCTATCTGCGAACAGCAAGGCTTAAGGAGAAAAGGAGAGACACCGTCCGGCCCAGCCGCCGTTGACCCGCGAATCTTTTTGAGATGTTGTTCCACTGTTGTCACAGTCACAGGAGTAAAGTCACATGATGGTAGGTAAATTTCGTTTGGGCGAGAAGGGTAGTCGTTAGAAGTACAGATAAAATTCCGATGTAAAGAGCTTAAATCTACGTCAATGGGTTCAAGTATATTACGTTTACCAGTGAGACGCTTGAGATTCCTCCACAGTTCAGCAGAAGGAAAAGGAGAGGAGGGGGTGGATGAAGTAGAAAAAAGTTGACAAACGAATAAACCGTTAAGTCTGGCAATTTCGTTCTTTATTAAAACATTGATATCCTTCACCTTGTCACGCTGACCTAGTTTGTAGAAGGCTTCTTTGCGACGTCTCAAGTGTTTGAGGTATGGTGAGGAGATTCTGTCGGGCCTAACCATAACAGTTTCACGGGGACAACAAATATCAAAAATGTGATTCAAAAATAGCGTAAAATAATTAGAGCATAATTCAGCATTTTGTAGTGCTAGAAAAGTTGGGATGGTACTAGTAATTGAACTCTGCAGTAAGTGGATCTTATCTACGGATGTGTCTCAAACAGTAATTTTCCTCTCGGGTTTTGTAAGCAGTCGACGATTAGAGGTGGAATAGACTTTTGGAAGTCCTAGTAGCACTGAGTGATCAGACCCGGAGAGTGGAGCTCTATTTTTAATACAAAAAAGCTTTGGGTAATTGGTCAAGATGTGATCAAGAGGGGCATCAGCCCGTGTATTGAATGTTACAAGGTCATCAAAACCCAGAAGGGTAATGGGCCGGAAACTCACACGGTTAAAATCACCGCACAAAATAATAAGATGGTCTGAGGATAATGAAGCAAGTTTTTGTGTGAGGAAGTCAAAAAACGGCCCAGAGAGCCTTCATTTATGGAAGGGGGATGTGAATGCTGACAAATATAATATCCTTAAAGCTATTTAACAAATGGGGATTACAGATAACAGCAATTACATCAATTAAGTCACCAGAATATGAAAACAGGGGCTTACAATTTATACACCAGTCTTGATTGACAAAAATGGCCACTCCTCCACCTCTACTGCCTGTTGGACATGGTCTATCATTTCGAAAACAACAAAATGTAAAAGGAGTGATAAGTTCCGAGTCAATATGGCTATTCAACTACGTCTCTTGAAGGCAAATTACTCCTGTTTTGCCATGTTCTTTGGTTGACAGAAGTAATTCCAAATCATGGGCTTTGTTAAATATCGATCGACAGTTAGTCGAAAGAAAACCCGGGATTGACAACTTGTTTTTAGGCTGGCGTTTAAGCGCAACTTGCCATCCACAGCGATGTTGCTTTCGAAATATTGGCCTTTGCTGATACGAGCGTGGGAAGGTCAACAAGGAAGGATGAGAAACAGGACACGTTGTCAGAGTGTAACTGCTGCTGGCACGGTGAGTTCGTTGCGTTTGGGAGCGTGAGAACGCCAGCGCAGGACAATCGCAGAAACGACAAATTGGCCGCAAAGTGCAACCATTAGAGTCATGATCAGGAGGCGGAAAAATCGATGCAGAAATTTCGCAGGGTTTAAGCTCCTTTAAAAAGGTGCTAGCGTACTGTAAAGACAACCTCATAGGGATCGATCAATTAAAACAAAGGAATAAGACTGGGGTATGCAATTAATAAATATTTATGTGACTGGAGGGAAAAAACAAAAAATGGCGGCTCAATTTCAAAAGCTCGCCTCGTACTCTGGTCGCATCTCCTTTGCCCCATCCTCGGATGGACTCGGTTGAATGTAACCGACCGCATCTGGGTTCCTATCGCCTCGAGAATTATTTTCAATTTCGCCACTTATTTGCCTTATTCAAGGCCACATACAGGCCAGTCCTGACCGACCCGCCTACTTACCCCTTTATGAAATCCGTTATACAATGCCATATACAGCTGACATTTATTTCGACCCTGTTGATGTCCGACTATAATCCATTCTATACCGCCACATGCAGGCCAGTCCTGCCCGCATTTTTCTGTTTCTATTTTTTCGAGGTTCTTTTCACCTGTAAAATTAATCCAATCATTTTTAAATTTTTAAATGGAGTTTTTTTTCACCCCTCACTTATCATTTTTTCTTAACGGACTTCTAATCTCAAAAACTATGTATTGCACTTTGTACAGATTTTGCCTACCTCGTCTAAAATTCGCATGTAAATTTGTTTTTACTTGCTTTGATGGGACCGCGACGGGTCTTTAATAAAACTAATTAAGTTAAAGTAAATTACGCTCAAGATGAACGCTGATGTGCTTAGCCGGGATCTCCGATCCAGTGGTTTGTGGCATCCTCCAACAAGGTGGAGCGAGTATACTAAAGCCACGAAGAATAATTGAAAAAACGCATTGAAGTATTTTAGTAGTAGCTCAAACCCCTGCAAGACGCAGAAAAAAACGAAATTGTAATCAAAAATTTTGTGTGATAATCTAAATTGGCGTTTCGGCGTCATATGGACACATATGACAGTTTGGCCTTCGTTGCCGACGATTTCCACGGCAATGTGAGAGTAGACACGGTACCTTGTGCGTGAATTAGTTTATAGTTTTACCAGACTTGCTCAGCATATACTGCGCCCTCTCTCTCCCTCAAACTCGGTCAGTTGTCAAGACATATATCAAGGACACCGGAGGTGGCATAGGGCGCAGGTGGCTGGCACGACCATATCCCCACCCAGGCGTATCACCACCTCTCCTGATCCACAACAAACACTTGACCAGGATTTTAATTGGCAACAAAATGGGTCATAAAGAGAAGGATGACACAAGTTACTGGGCAACCGTGGACGCGACCTGTATACCCAGCGGGAGAGCAGGTTCATCCATCGGCAAGAAACCAGGTGCCGGAGAGCTGCCGGCGCACACCAGGCTGCGAGGGACCTTGCTTGTTTTTACACGCAGACGCACACAATCCTTAAAGTCCAGGAAGGACGAGATGCAGCTCTGCATTTAACCTGGGCCATCACCATTTAAAGATCGGGTAGCCAGTCCGTCATTAACTGAGGGGCGCTACCCATACACACACATTCCTCACATGTGTGAGAGTGCCAGCGGTCAAGTTAAGAAGGATCCGTTGGAGCCTGACTTTCAGCCCATCAGTCCGCCACTCCACACAAACACACAGCTGGGCTGGATGCGGGGACTGAGTCGAGGCGTCGGTCGGCGACCTTCATTCCCGAACACTTTAGTTCTTGACTTTGAGAGGGGTCCCCTGGGATTTAATGGTAGATAAAGTGAAAATTCTCACTTATGCTCTTGGAACCCCCTGTTTTTAATGTCCACTGAATCCACTATTGTTACTCCCTCCCGCAGCGATGATTTTCGCAGTTCTTGATTTTCAGTTCATGTATCGTACCCCTTACAAAATGCTTTCTATGGACGCTCTTGGCGGAACCCTCTGTATTCGCCATCTACTGGTCGTCTGGTCGTATCTCCCTTACCCTCTCCTCTGCGGGACTCGAAGCTGACTGCGAACGACCACGTCTGGGTTCCTATCGCTTCGCCACTCTGACCTGAATGGCCTCATCCGGCATATGAATTTTGCCTTGATAATGTCCGTTTCCAACCTTTTACTCAAGGCCACATACAGGCCAGTCCTGACCGACCCGCCTACTTACCCCTTTATGAAATCCGTTATACACTGCCACACTCAGGCCGGTCCTGATCGCTTTTTATCCTTTTCACGAGCAATGGTTTTTTTCTCCTTTGATGTTAATTCAGCCATATTACAGTTCAATTCAGTTCAGTTTAGTTGATAGTTCTTTTCGCTGCTCGCTCATCCTTCGTTGTACTAAACTGCCTATTCAAAATGCATAAACAGTATACTCTGGAAATTATGTCTACCTGTTCCAAATTTCACTTGAAAATTTATTTTTACTTGTTATGATGGGACCCCAAACGGTCTTAAATGAAAAAAATTTGTAAGAGCCATACTTAGGATTTTGGATATGCGAAAGGTTGGCTGTGGTGGAAAAACTGATTTCTGCGGGTATTTTGATTGAGAGGTCGGCTAAAAGGAGGAAAGTGCGTGGTTTTTTGAGGATATGGTGAAGCTTATGGAGGAATTTGAGTGCATGGATTGGGGTGCATGGGTTGAGTGCATGTATGGAGGTGGGTTTATTAGGTGGTAATTTTATCTAAATGGGGTTTCCGTTGGGGAAGTGTGTAAGCCTAAATAATTTTTATGGTTGTCATTGGCTGCTAAGAAGTCTGGAAAGTTAAGATGGTTTGGCTTATTCCTATGCCATAGATGTAAATTTTGGGAATTTGAAATGCGATTATAGAAGCTTTTCAGTTTCTGATGAGACTTTGGAGAGCTCCTACTTCTTAAGTCTACATATTTATAGCGTTTCGGTTGCACTGGTGTACTAAATAAGACCTTTTATTTTGTATATCTTGTTTGGTGGTTAATTTCTTCTACTGGTTGATCGTTTTTGGACGCCGTAGCAAAACTTATATCGCTATTTATTTGTGTCACGAGACTGGGTCCGATATCTGCGTCTTCGTTGCTTTCTGGGTGGGTGTTGGTGCCTTGCTGTGCCTCCTTTGCTTGTTTCCGTCCGCCCGTTCTGACTGCTTTTACAGTTATGCATTTATTATGATGCATGTCGGGAACAGGAGCACTCGCTGGAGGTTAATCTAAGGAGGTGGTACGGTTATCCTTTTGTTTAATGATAATGATAAAGATAATTTATTTAGTGCCAGTTTACAGGCATTGTCAAGGGAAGCGTTAAACACAAACCCGACCAGCAGTGAAAAAAACTCCTGAGGTAAAGGAATGAGAATATAGTTGATGGTGGTTTTTATGGTTTGGAGGTTTCAGGAGAAGAAACTGCTGGCGGCAGACATTCGACCGTCAGGAAGGGGTGGGGGTTGCACGGTATCGGAGATTATCGGACGTTAATTTCATTCATGAAGTAGGGGATAGTCAAAGTAGAGGCGTTGAGGAACAGCTGTTGCTGATGGCAAACGAAATTGTCCATGCTGAGACCGGCCATAGTGTTCAGAGACCACAAACGCCATCGCTACTGTAGAGTAGATCAGTGGATTCAGCACCCAAAATTTGTGGGAGCTTTTCTGAATGCAAAAATCGAGTAACAGTTCTCTTAAATAAAGGATAATTTTTCACATTTTTCACATTCATGGGTAGTTTATTCCAAATAGCAATTGCATTTACAGAAAAGAACCGACGATATTTCACAGTACGTGCCAGAGGCAGAAATAAGAAGACCTCACGGTGACTGTTACGTCGTGGGTGGATATGCTGTCTTAAAGAGGTGAGTGGGTTAAATGTGTGATTATATAAGAGTTTAAATAGCAAAAATAGTTCCCTTTGTAATCTACGGAACCAAAAAGGATCAAGGCCCGTAAGCCGGCAACGTTCTTGGTAAGACAAATGTCGGTGTTCCGGGGTTAAAATTCTCTTGGTAAAAAAGTGTTGAACGCATTCTATTTTCTTCCGCTCAGTAGCACGCATGAGGCTAAATGAAAACGAACAGTATTCTAGACCAGGTCTAACGTACATGTTGAAAAGGCGCATTCTAATGTCCCTAGTTTTAAAGTTTCGGAGAATAAACTCGGTCGTTCTACGTGCTTTGGAGACTATCAAGGCACAGTGCTCCGTGAGATTGAGACTCTTGGAGTATGATACGCCGAGATCCTTAATAACCCCAGGCACATTTATGGCGTGGCCTTCAATACTTATTTGAGGTTGGCGGTCGTCGCCAACCACCATGACTGAGCACTTATGCCAAGAACGAGAAAGGCGCCATGTGCTTCACCACTGGGCGAAAGCCTGTAGGTCGCTCTTTAGGAGCTCAAGCACGATGTCACTATCTGCCGGCTTATATCGATATGCAACTTTAAGATCATCGGCATACATGAAAGGCTTACCATTCTGAAATAAATCGGGTACATCATTAACGAAAAGACAAAATAATAGCGGGCCGAGTACACTACCCTGAATGACTCCACTACTCACACGTGTGGGGTTGGAGATAGTATTGGAAATCTTAATTCGTTGTGTACGAGTGCCCGGGTAAGGGGATATAAAGTTTAACAGTTTGCCACCTATTCCGAAAGAGGACAGAATTAAGAGAAGAAGAGCATGGTCAACACAGTCAAAAGCTTTAATGAAATTGAAGTATACTGTGTAAAGAGCAAAACCATGGTCCCTAGATTGGAGAACATAGTCAAAGAAAGAGAGTTGTCAGGTGTCACAAGATCGAGCTTTGAGGAATTCATGCTGAGCAGCACTCAGTAGGTTATTCTTTATTAAGTGACACATCATCTTATCCTTGATCAATGTCTCTAAGATCTTGGAAACTGCGGGGAGGGTGTTTATTGGCCGAAAGTCATCAAATGACGTAGATTTGCCGTGCTAAGGAATGGGCGAAATGTGTGATTCCTTCCACAAGGTAGGATAAGTTTTACTTTCAAGTGCGAGATTAAATACCTTGCATAAGAGGGATGGGAAAATCGTGTTTGCATCGGCTTTTAAAATGCTTACTGGGACACCATCAGTGCGTGGACTATAATATTCACGAAAACGCCGAATCGCAACAGTCACATCCCTCAGAGTGAAAGTTATAGTTTCTAGGACTGACTCAGTCAGTGCCCGGATGGTCGGAAGCGGAGTGGTCGAGTCTTCAATAAACGTTTTGGACGGGAAATCATTGAAGATATCAGCGGTTAACTGGGCATCAACTATGGGATTTCCGAGAGCGTCTCGGAGGGTGGGATGCTGCGTCTTTCGGTGAGTTCATATTTTTCTAGAGAAAACTTTCGAGACACTGAACGAATGGTTTTCGGTAAACTGGATCTCCTTGGCTAGCTGTTTTCCTTCGGACAACCTCTTAGCCCGCTCAAAAATATCACAAATCGAGGGCAGGACTGAAACGTCGTTCTGAAGATGGAATCGACGAAAGGGTAAGGTTAAGATAACCTCGTCCCCAACATTAATAATTTTCTTACAGGGGACACGACGAGAATTAAGCGGATCCAAAATTTCGTACAGTTTTGCAGTACAAACATTTACATCCGAACAAACGAAGAACTCAGTCCAGTCGTAGGAATTAAGGTGTGTTAATAATTCGGTTGAGCGAGTTGATCGGAGATCGCGGAAAGAGTTATACTTTGGGGACAACGTTTTGTCAGCCTCGAATTCCAACGTTGAAACAACTATGTCATGGCCTGAGCCCCCGAGTGGGCCTAGGGATGACACTGACGATGGCAAGCAGCCTCTACAGAAAATTTGGTCAAGTATGCCTGATCCTCGGGTGGAAAAATCGACAACCTGAGTCCACATTCCAACACCCACAGCCTCAAGAAAGTCTTCGAACCTTCTGGGGCCTGAAGGCGGAGACCAGCGGACTTCAGGGAGATTAAAGTCGCCCGCAACCAATTGATATTTAAAGCTTAAGTCGGCTGCAGCATGAAATGCCTGTGAGAGTAAGCGATCAAAATTTTCGTTGGCGTTGGGAGGGCGATAAACACAGCCAATGAGTAGGGCAAACTTATTTTTTAGTGCAACCTGGAGCCAGCAGCTGCCTTCTACTGCAGAAAAATGCGGGAGGTTCAGCGGCAGAAATGTGAGTGTTTGCTTAGCATAGACGCAACTGCCCCCACAACGGCTATCTAGACGAACATTTCAGATGCAAGTATAGCCTAAAAGAGAGATTTCGGAGTCAGATATGGAGGCTGATGTCCACGTCGTAGTTACTAAAACAATATCTGGACAATGGACGAACACCACAGTCTGAAGCAAAGGCATCTTATTCAGCAAGGATCTGTCGTTTAGAGCAAAACGTTTGAGAGGAAAGGCTGTTTGTTTCCGAGGGAGGTGGGCTGCGTCGTCTAGTACTTTGCTGCCCACGGAGCAAACGGTCCGGATTTAACCATCCGGTTCCGCAAAAAATTTTGTAGCATCAAAATATTCTGACGCGGATAAAAAGGGGTAGGACTTGGGGGAGGGAATGACGGGCAGGTAAACTGGTAACCATTGTTAGCTAACTTATTTTCAGCTGGAAATCCGCGGGGCAGATACTACAACGTATTCCCGCCGGAACGAAACTGAGGATCGGATGAGTTAACTGATTCAGTATGGACATTATCATGAGAAACAAATTGGTAAAACGACCGTGGAGGAAACAAGTTAGGGGGTGGGGGACGCATTGTTTCCATTGGGGCAAGAGTTTTATTAAACGGCGGGAAAATTGGCATATTCGGCCTAAATGCCTCGATATGAGGGCTGGGGGGCAGTTGCGAACCCGCTATGTTTTGAGTCGGGGTATTTGAGGCACTGTTAGCCGATTGTGGAGGAAAAGATTTTATAATGGTGCTGGATTTATCGGGTGTCCGAGTGGCTGAGACAGCAATTGGATTTGCCTTTGACTTAGGCACATGCCTAAGTTTACTAGGGGTTGCTGTAGGAGTCGTTAGGGGCGTTGGTATGCCAGGCGTGTTGTTGCTTCTAAGGATCTCAGCATCAATAGTAGTCGAATTCCCTACGGTATTGACTATGTCGTGACGTGCGGAGGCCGCAGATAGTGTTGTAAAGGACTTATTCAAACTGACAGTAGGTGTCATTATCCTGGTGTTGGTTTTTGCCGATTTTAATTTATTCAGTCTTCGCAGCGGCGGTGTGAGGTCTGGCGAAACGGAGCAGCGCCATTTACGACAGAATTCTCTAGTTATCTCCCTTCTCGACAAGATAAAATCGACTTCTATCAAGGAGAAAAGGTAACTAGGATCGGCGCATTACGGCTAAGGGAGCGCAGTCGTTTAGCTTGTGCGACACTAAAACTCAAGCCACAACTTTGTACGAACAAATGCGCTCCCTCCATAGCAGATAAGTGGCTCGGAATGTTTCGCAGTACAAAATTATGCTTGCGTTTAATTCTCTTCTCAGTTTCAGAACTTGTAACCCCGATAAGTTTAAAAGCTTAAGTCAGTTTAAGTCAGTTTATTAAGGGAATGAGGCTTTCGCCCTTGAGCTCCCTATTCATATCGATAAACTGACATAAAGTCATCAATTACATCAGCAAATGCGAAAAGTTAAAAAGTTAGCGGTAAGTGTGAGCTAGGCGCAAACTGCTGCCGCTAAAACAATCATTATTATATGTACAGTAAGTTCTCAAAATATGAGCATCTAGTCTTCACTTAAAGGATTTTACACTTTCGGAAAGAACGACGGCATCGGGGAGTCCATTCCATGCCCCGATGACCCTGTGCGAGAAGGCGTTCCGTCGGACGTCCGAATGAGCCCGCTTCCTTTGCAGTTTGAAGGGATGACCAAGCAGACGGTCAGTCCCGGCCAATTCAAAGAATTCATTAAAGTCTAGGGCACACTCACGACCTCTGACAATCCTGTAGGTTTGAATGAGATCGCCGCGCAGTTGCCTGTAATTTAGAGGAAACAGATTTAGTTCGGTCAGCCTGTTCTCGTAAGGCAAATGATGAAGATTCCTGACCATCTTCGTATCCATCGCCTGTACTCTTTCCAGTCGTTGAGAATCTTTCTTCAACCACGGTCACCAGGCCTGAACTGCATACTGTAAGTGAGACCGGACGAATGTCCCATACGTTTTTCCGAACAGCTCCTTGTCGATCTACAAAAATCCTCGCCTCAGCGCAAATAACACCCTTATCGCACTTTTGGCTGCCCCTTGACACTGTAATGATGGTTTCAGCGAGGAGGTCATTAGGACGCCCAGGTCTTTCTGTTCCACAACATTTGTTCAATTTCTCTTTCAGAAGAATTGTTTGTGTCGCCATATATCAACTGATCAAGTATTTCGTCGGCAGATGGCCTGCTACGACTAGCAGAGGCGTATTTTTGGACGATTGAAGGGTCAAGAGGTTCTACATGTATTAAAGGGATTTGCGAGTTAACCATATCTGCAGAAGGCGAAGAACATATGCTGACAACTGCTCTGTCTTCGGTGGTGATTCTAGCACCCGGAGACTGTGGGGAGGCCGCAAGCTTTCGTCTTTTAGCACCAGCTCTGCGGGGCATTACAGACAAGATTAGTTTTTCGTTACAGTAGAAGGATCAAAACGTTGCTAACCTACAGAAAAACGCACTGAATAGCAAGTACTACTGTTATTTTACTACGAAAACTAGAAAGAGATAGTAGAAAAAGGACTCTCAACAAAGGTTTTTTTTTACAAAATACGACTATTTTGCCAGACCGTCAGACAAAACTGGGAAAAATTATACCCTATATTGAAAGGCGACTTTTAAAAGGGACTTAAGTAAAAAAGGCATTAATTGCTTAAGAATATCCAGGTAAATGCAAAGCTTCACTTCTCATTGAAATTGAGCTGCGCGCCTTGACCTTGACTTGAAATTGGAGTCCGGAAACAGCGCCATCACAGGGTGAGCCGATACGGCGTTGTCCAGCGACCATCTCAGCGAGGTCGATCACGGGTGAAGGCTGGAAGTGAGCGATAGAGCGCCTAGACAGTCGTCAGCCCCCTCATTCCGTGACCTGTCAATATGGGGGATGTCTGAAGTGAACTGCGACAAATACTCCAGGTGACGGATCTCCCGGGGTTTAGTTTATCAGAATGGGAATGCAGAGTAAAGTTGAGTGGCTTACGGTCCGTGAAATTGTGAACTCTCGACCTTCCAGTAAATTCCGGGGGTGCCTTACGTCAAGATAAACGGCAAGAAATTCACGTCCGGATGAACTGTAGCGGATTTCGGCCCCGGATAATTTTCTGGAGAAGAAAGCCAAAGACCAGGTAGCTTCAGGCAGACGTTGGAGAACCGCGCCGACAGACATACTGGAAGCATCGACCACCAGAGAGGTGTATGAATAAGCATCAATATGAGTCAAGTGGACGGTAGCAACCAGAAGGGCTTTCACCTTCTCAAATGACGTGTGTGCTACTGATACAAGTCCAAAGATGCGCTTAGGACGGACGAAGAGACTCGTCACAGTCAGCGTCAAGGATAGTAGTAGGAAAACCGGCCACCACAAAGATCTAGTGTAAAATTCGCCTGAGACCAATGTTAAGGGTGATTGATCGGGATCCAAAAGTCGCGATGGGGGAGAGTTTACGGTCTATAGAAAAAGGCCACGGTTGGGGCAACGCCAGTCGGCTGGAGTAGGAGGGATAAAAGTAATTCGAGCGTCACTGTCGACTAAGAAACGTCTGCCACTCGTGTTATCACTGATGTAAAATGTGCGAAGAGTAGAGTTGCCAGATAGCTCGGTCATATTTACTTTCCGGCCGGGGAGTTTCCCTGCGAGGACTTGAAGGAACAGGGTGGGGCACAGTGACGCGCCTTATCGCCAAAGCTCGCATGATACCAACATAAGTTTGCGAGAGTGGGGACGACGATGGTAACGACGGAAGGAACATAAAGGTGGGCCGGCAGATCGGTGCAGCTGCAAAACGGCAACAGTCCCCGACAATTGGGCAATCTATGTCTTGAGCTCGGCTAGGTCAGAGGTGGGCTCAGTGAGAGACTGTTAAACCTGAGCATCCGCCCTGAATGACAAACGCACAATCTCTATCATACGGTCGGCCATTTCAGCTAGTTTTGAGATGTCTTAATAATGTGAGCCGGAGGCCAAGCATTTTTGAACCAATGTCGGCAGACTTCTAAGAACATCTATTTAAAAAACTTATCCTCATTGACCACATCTCGAACAAGAGAACGCCTACGACGCAAGAGTGACAACGGCCTGCTACCACCTAAGGTCTCTTCTTTAGAACTGCGCGATAACGCTGGCGATCTGAGACTGAGGTCAATAGAAGAAGTTCAGCCCTTAACTTCGTATAGGGAACATCATTTGGGAGATCACGCAAAAATGTCTGCACTTGGGAAAGAATGGTAGAAGAAAGAGCCTTCACCAACTTTTAATACTTATCGGTTTCTCGTGTTACCCTCACAGTGTGAGACGTTGCCCCAACACGGAAGATATGAAGTCCCTCCGCATGTTGCCATAATTCCGGGAGAGACGAAAAGAAAATAAAATAAACTAATTTTATTAAAGACCCATCGGGGTCCGGTCATAGCAAGTAGGAGTAAACTTATAAATGAATTTTACAAAAGGTAGACAGAATCTATACAAAACATAATTCATAGTTATGGAATAAGAAGTCCGTTTCGAAGAATAATGAGCCTGCAGTGAAAAAACCCCCATATAGAATAAACAAAATCATCGGATGAATTTTCAAGGAGAAAACATGGTCGCTAATGAAAAGATAAAAATGTGGGTAAGAGGGTTTGAGATTTTGCCAGTCCAACTGAGTGCGAATTGATAAGGGGCCTACCTGTTTTTGGATACTAACATGGACAAATTTAATAAGTAATAGGGACGTATCAGAAAGCATGGCAATTTTTTTAACGTGCAAGTTGGGTTGACTTCAGCTAACTGTGGGTGGGGAGAGTTCGGCACATACTCTTGACTGCGGCGGATTTTCGAAATAAATTCACATGGATAAGATTTCGTAAAATCCTCTGGGTCCTGTCAAAAATGCTATTTTACACCTAGGGGTCCGGTCTCACCTGTCTTTACAGCAGCCGTATCCCAGTCTATGTCATGCTTTTAAATATTCAGGTGGCGTGCTCTGATAACCCCAAGCTTTCTTCCTGTCATATGCGTGGGGGCTTGATACAAACCTTACGCGCTGTGTCTAAGGTGGACTTCTTCTTCCGGTCTGGCTGCATCTAGACATTTGAATGCCTTAATCTGGAGTCATGAATAAATTCCATTAACTTTGAATTTTGTACGTTTTTGCCAAACCTGATTGGTTTCCCTCGCAGTCGCGTTTTC
>CACRXP010001540.1:22936-55088 GCA_902702965.1 Spirometra erinaceieuropaei | reverse complement strand
CAAGCCTGGAAAGAGAACGTGCAAGGTTTCGTCAGGAAAAAAACTTCTAAATATATATGGATACGTATTGGGAGTTAAGTGTCTGAGTTGGGACCAGAAATTTAGAAGAGCCTGCTATACCAGTAAACGTGGTGCAAACATCGGGTTTCACAGTAAATAGGCAAAGTGAAAACATATGTAAGTCGAAAGATATAAATACTAGTTGGTAATTCTTAGCGTTAAGAGCTTGTTTTTAATTTTCTAAATTTCGTTCCGAAAAGGCAACCTTGCTGAAATCCAGGAAAGCTTTTTTTCAGTCAGATTAGTGCATTCAAAAAATCCATTTCTAAAACACCCTAGTTTGCCTTCTATCTTAACAGTGCAGAATAAATACAAATTACCGACAAACAAAATCACACGATTAAAGTTGGTATGACAGTGTAAATATAAAGGATAGTCGATTAATTTGCAGTTCCTAAAACATCAACTCTACAAAAACACGTAGGACGCATTTCATGCGTTAGTTACTTGTTAAGAGAAAGACTGCTTTTGATGCTACACAATAAAGGCCTCGCAAGAAATTTTACGGGCGTCTTGTATTGACTAAATGTGAAAAGGGACTAAACCACGGCCAATATTGCAAGGACGAATTTCCTATTTACTAAGAAAATGAAAATGGAAAATCACTTTTGTTTTTTAAACATAAATACACACGACGTGGTGAGGGATGAGAACAAAAATATTTTTTTGAAAATTTTTCCATTCACACAAGAAAGCTGGTATTGAAATACAAAGTTTCAAAACAACAAGGCGCTCCTAAAGGCCAGAATAGGAAGTCACTTAAATCCTTAATAAAAATGCCGTCCAGCTTGAATTTTCATCTGATCACTAAGATGTATGGACTATATACAGCGGACTATAGTCCACATAAGTCCTATAGGGCGTCCTATAGGACTTATGTGTACGTACATGCCACCAGCTCAGGTATTTTTTCACATGATAAAAACAATGGGTTACGTGCAAACCTTGTCTTAAAAAACTGTTTTGGAGGGCTTACCACAACCGACTCGACATCGTTGTTCATATTGTTTGACAACGAGTAGCCAAACAATTCCCTACCTATTTCATTTGTGGCACGCGACGACCTATAAATATCTGCAGGCACAGGTCTGCATACATCACGTAGCGAACGACACCAATTAACGGATCCTGACGAACCGTCGAAAGGGGCGCCAATTAGGATTCTTAAAAAGGTCAAAATATCACGTAAGGTACCCCTTCTCTATATAACTCTTGTTCATTCCTGCGAGAGAAAATCCAAATTCCGTGTGTGGATATCCCTTTTTTAAAACAGGGGCGAGCGTGTCGATGTTGAATGAAAGCACTCCATGGGGTAAAAAACTAAAACCAATGCCACAGACAACGAAAACCACGCTTGTTAAGAACATGTCATTTGGACAGTGCGCTATTGTCATACCAAAAAGCGGCAGGTTTGCTCAGCAAGTTTGATTTGTTAAAACAGCGTACGGTAAATAAAATATTAATAGACGCGTATGGATTTTTATTCATCAGTTTCCATTTTTTGTTAACCCACTTATTCACTGCACGTGAAATGATTGTATGTGCATATTCTCTACGTTATTTTCTTATAAACGTAATGTAAGCACTTCTCACAATCTTCATCTTTTCGCTTGTTCCATACTTTGCCCTGAGCTTGAGGGTCTTTAGAGGTTGTTGCTGTTATTTTGGAACAGAGCTATTTTCTGAGAAAGGGATACTTCCCTTATTGCCAAGGCATTCGAAATAAATAAGACTTTCCGGTAAGTTACGTTTCAGTCGGTATCTAGATGACTTGCCACTAATCTAGGATGACATATTATCGTGATTATGGTTTTCATGACCAAGCTTTATCGTGATACTCATAATCTTGATGGTTGTTAGATTGTTTAAGTTGTTCGGTTCTTCAATCTGTCGCCATGTATCAGTACGCCTGCGACTTCTCCCGTTAAACATTGTTCGAAAATAGTCACTGTTAATTCCACACCATATCAATCTATTTCGGCAGCTGAGTAAGGGAACATATGAATATAATCTCAGATGTGTTGAATCCAAATTGAAACAAATAGCGTGGCAATCTGTGGTCTAGTGCTGCGTTCCCCAGAGGAAAGGGTGTCAGCTACAACGTATCTGACGTTAGCAATGAAGAACAACAAACCTTTCGATGATGAATTCGCGGGTCTTATTGTTTTAAGTCGTTTAGAGCAATACGGCACCCAGCTCAAAGTACAGTTTTTTGAATTTTTACATTCTGTTCAATGAGTGGGTTCTATTATCATGTAGTTGTCTGACGAGTTGTAAATATTGCCGAACACGAGAAGCTTGATATTTGGTCTGAAGAAACGAACCATTGTCGTTTTTGAAAAATGTTTACAACAAGAAATATCGACCTTTGGATGAGGCTTTCTACAAGGACAGGTGAAGCTTGTTCCGCAATTTGGACGGCTGAACTATCTGTTGCTAAATAGGTTATCTCAGAGTCGACATTAAAGTGTAAGTCTTTCAGATTTACGCAAATAGACACGTTTTGTCAACGGTCAACCCCGAACATCTAGACGGAATGCAAGATATTTTCGAATTAGAGTGAAGATTTATTTTATCAAGTTTTAAGAAATGATCAGATAGACACATTTAGCCTCCCCTGGTACGACAAGTGCGTTAGTTCATCGACCATTTTCGTTGATCTGGTGAAGCTGCTGGCATTTCATATTGTAGGCGGGGTCTCACATATACGCCGAAAAGTCTTCAAATGTGTTCGGGAGGAAATATTTTAAATGTGCGTTTACTCCAGTGTAAAGTGCTAGTTGCCTTTTTTTATGTATGTCTGTATTTGAAGGGCTACAGACAGAGCACTTGATGACCCTACTTATATACAATGCTTTCGCAGATTCGCACGCAAAATAAAGTTGCAGACATTTACAGTATGATCGGATCACATATTACTCTGCATATTACTCCGCTACACAAAGGAGGTAAAAGGGCAGCGACGAAAAATTACCGGCCCACAAGCTTGACCTGCATTCTCTGCAAAGTTATGGAAAGGATCATAAAGTGTGAACTGATGCACTTCCTGGAAGTCCACGGCCTGCTATCGAGCTACCAACATGGGTTCCGAAGAGGAAGATCCTGACGACAAACCTGCTGCAATCTCTCCAGAGCTGGACCCGAGCTCTCGACAACAGGCACACGGTCCATATAGCCTTCCTCGACTTCCAGAAGGCATTCGACACTGTGCCACACCAAAGGCTCTTACATAAGCTGAAAAAATAGGGATCGGTGGCAACCTCCTTAAATAGATCGAAAACTTCCTTGTGTGTCGACACCAGGTTGTGTACGTCGGTCGGGGAAAACCAGATCCGGCTATGGTCGATAGTGGTGTCCCCCAGGGTTCAGTACTGGGACCCATTTTGTTCCTTATCTACGTGGACGATGCCGCAAGAGATTTAGACTGTGAAGTAGCAATGTTTGCGGATGACATGAAGATATGGAGTGTAATTCGGGGTCCTGCCGATGAAGACAGACTGCAGGTGCACCTGAATCGGTTGGAGGAGTGGTCGAACCGTTGGCTCCTGCGGTTCAACGTTGCCAAATGTAGCATACTTCGTCTAGGCAACACAGCCAGATCCGCCAGCACAAGAGGATACTTTCTGGGCGGTGCAGCCCTACAAGAGGTCGAAGCCCAAAAGGACCTCGGTGTGCTTACGACGAGTTCCCTAAAACCATCCGCCCACTGTTCGAAGGTGGCAAAAAGCGCAATGTCCGTACTGTACGCCATCAAGCGTGCGTTCATGGACTTTGACGAAGACTTTCGGAACATTCGTCCGGCCGCATTTAGAGTACGGCATACAAGCTTGGAGGCCGTGGGCTGTTGAGGATCAAAACTGCCTCGAAAGAGCCCAGAGGAGAGCCACGAAGATGGTTAGGGGTCAAAGCTCCTTTCTTTATGCAACCCGCCTAGTAAATCTGAACCTCTTTCCTTTGAGTTACAGCCCACTTCGCGGAGATCTCTCGCAAGCCTTCGGCATTGTAAAGGGGTTGGATTGCAGTCTGTCCTTCGAGGACTTTTTTTTAATTTGCTACCACGACCAACCTCCGAGGTCACCCGTTAAAACTGCGCACTCAGCAGGCACGGCTGGATGTGCGGAAGTTCTCCTTCTCGGTTCGGGTGGTCAGACCATGGAATGAGCTTCCCGCAAATGTTGTGATGTCACCATCTATACAAAGTTTTAAGAAGAATCTGGACATATTTGTGTTCCGAAATGACCAAGAGCGATGAGAAGTCGAGCTCACCCCCTGTAACTCCATCCCATTTTGTCCCACAATTATGGGCGTGTTCGAACTATTTCAGCCCAGAACATCTACCTGTACACCACACTTTTTTACGATGCAAATAGAGTACTCAAAGGCTTACGCCTATCTCCCTCAATAAACTGAACTGAACTGAACAATCGCAATGATAAGGAAACGCATCTGTTTACTGTAAGTCAGTACGGAAATATTGTGTATGGCAAAGTGTTTTACAGAGCTGGCTGTGAGTAATCATGTTGTAAAAGTCGGTTTCTGCCTTCTGAACTATCTTTCTACAGTTTTTGATGACATTAGACTTTTATTCGTTCATACATTCAGAGCTCAGTGTCCTTCTACAGCTTCTAATGCCATCCCGTTAAAAGAGTACTGATTTATGAGAGGGGCATGTTGCCGGGGTTTAAGTGCGAGACCATGCATTTGAGCACATTAAACTTTAAAATCCATCTGTTTGACCAGACACTCCGTTTGTCGATGTTCGACTGCAACTGCTTTGCGTCATCGTCGCACCTGACTTCATTCCATAGTTTTATGTCACCCGCGAACATGAGAGCTCCACAACCTAGTTCGCTGATGCATTCATTTACATAAACCAGGAAGAGTAGTGGGCTTAAAACAGCATCCTGTGGACACCATTTTCAACTTACTACTTAATTTGCTATGTTTAAACACACAATTCATAGTCCACGAGGTACCGGCAGCTACACGAGTGCACACATTCACTGTTAATCTGAACCCATGAAAAGGATATCTGACGTATACGTTGTTAGTCCCAAGCGTATTGCTGAAAGTCTCTAGAACGATAACTGCCTGTGTCCGCGGTATTCAGTAATCAAACATTTTCCGCCAAGTCGTTTTGATTGCAAAAAGCAACCTAACTGTTTACGCAACCATATTGGCTTCTGCGACCTTGTTCTAGCACATGATCAAAACCATTCCTTTTACTCCTCCGTACAAGGGTCCACAGGCGCCCGAAAGACAAATAAATTGCCTAAACATAGGTTTATTTTCTCCTGAAGTTAATTTTAATGCTAAACTTAAGGTTTCGCACATCTTTCTTCGCAACACTCAACTCTAAGTTGGTTGCCTCTCTAAGACAGGGTCTAATGACTTTGCGTCTAATGGTTTGAAATATATCCAAAGTACGAAACAGAGCAGAAATATTAATTCCCGGAAAATACGTTTCCAAACATTTAAATCTCCAGCTTATTTATAAATAACAACTAACATTGGTAGCAGAACCGATTATTGCTTTAGATTTCCATACGACGTATGGAGTTCACAGCTTACATACACGTCTCCAAATTTTTTTCTAAATACCATCGGCAAAAGCCCTGCTGTTCGAACTACACTATATCTATATTATTGAATGCCAGGTCTGTTAATAACAAGATGGCTCAAATCAGGGCCATTTCTCTCAAAATGACGCCTGATATTATATTTATAATAGAATCTTGGACCCATTTTCTAATTCATGAATCTGCCCTTCCTATAGATTACTTCGATTTTTATCCTCTAGACCGCACTACTAGGCGTAGGGGCGGTTGTCTTCTTTATCTTACATCCTACTTTAAGCACTCTCCCTATTACCTGGATATTTCCTCATTCACAGGAAACTTCTGCTTTGCATCTGTCATTCTCTCGCCGCAAAGAAAGGCAATTATTGACTTTATCTACAAACCCCAAACTATTCAGCCACTGATGTTTCACAACTTTGTGAAATCTTTAAGTCAATTTCGAAAGCTGCTTTTGATGTTAAAATAATCACTGTGGATTTTAACCTTCCCGAAATAGACTCACTTTCCAATACCTGTCCACCTAGATTCCAGCCCTTCCAAGATATTGCCAATTTTTCTAACTGGTCCCAACTGGTGCGCTCTCCAACAAGTGATATTCACACTTACATCTGATTTTTACCAATGATATGACCCTTCTTTTTGTTGCTCCCAAAAAGGACCCTTATGATAATGACCACGTATTAGTTCATTGTTGCTTACCGCATCCATTTTCAAAAAAGACCAACACCGCTCGGACATACCTAAACTACGATTGCGTAGATAACGACTTAATAAATAACTATATTGCTAAGGCCCGTTTGTGCGCAACCGTTTAAAATCCTCCGATCCGAGCTAAATTGAAACTTGTTTAAAATTGAAATACTTGACATATGACGTGTTTAGCCATAATAAAACCTCATGCCCAGGAAAACATACTTGTGTGATGCCTCTACTCCCTTCCAGAATGTAGCAATGGTGACACAAGCCTCAATCACTTAATAAACGATATAGGTAATATAAAAACTGAATATAAGACAATCGCAGACGACCTTAACCGCCCAGAAATAAAGTGGTTCGAATTACCGGCACCTACCAGGCACGAAGAATTGTCATCTTCAATTATCTTTATAATCTAGACACAAATAGTTGACAAACCCGCCCGAATAAACAATATACTAGACGTTATTTTCACCAAGGACATCTGACCCCTCTATATGCACTACGACTGCGTAACCTTTGAAATTGACCACAAAGCCATAACATCAACACTCCCCTTAAAAGCAAAATTAGCACCCCATTTTAGTAACATCCGCCTAAATCCAAAAAAACTTGACAAAACCCCCATGAACAACTATATAAGGTAATCGGATTGGAGCCCTTTTCTTCTAACAACATCGCCTATGGACGCAGTTAACCTACTGTACTCTGTCCTATATATAATTCGAGATACTTTCATAGACGAAAGACTTCCGTATAAGAAACCACTAATTCCACACTTCCTTCAAACTAAGCTAAAAAAACTAAAAAAACAGCTTCACAACCCATCTGTAAGTTATTTATCTACACTTCGACGAAGTAGAGAAATTCAAGACCTAGTTACGAAAATGGAAACACAAAACACCATAGCCGCAAAACATCGGGCATTAGAATTCCCTAAACGAACAGCTCAGATGTTCAAGAAACAAATGACTAATCATTGGCAGTCAGGACCACGAACTATTATTAATGAATTAGGAGAAGTTATAACCAATGACAACCAAATAGCAAACTCATTCAACAAATAATTCTCAATTAACTACACAGTCGAGGAGGGAGCGACTCCCCAACTGACCGAAATGACAGAACGCATCCTTACTAAGATCCTTTTTATTGCAGAAACTGTTAAAGTTGCCGTTAAACAACTATTCAACGCTAACTCTAATGGGACGGACAAAATCCCCCATGTATTCTGAGGCATATGACATATGCTCCAATACTCCTATCTACGTTATTTACCCTACTCCAGTCAAATGCATTTTTTCCGGACATGTGGAAATACTCAACCACCGCACCTATCTTTTAAAGCGGCAACCGATCTCATACCCAAAACTATCGTGGTGTTCACAGAACACCGGCTATAGCTAAAATCCTCGAAAAAATAGTCTACAACCAAGTACTAGACCATCCCATAGACGCCAAGCTCATTCCCTCCTCTCAGCATGCATTTTAACCTAAAAAGTCGTGTCAGTTCTACCACCTAACTTTTTTGGAATTCGTTTCCAGCAATAGAGATGATGGAAACACAGTAGCTTCAAGATACTTCGATCTAACCAAGGCCTTTGACAAAGTCCCCCATAAAAGACTACCGATAAAGTTAAAAAGTCATGGAATTAGGCCTCCCTTTTTAGATTTTCTTAAATGTTATCTTCAAAACCGACATCGATTGGTGCAAATTCGAAACGTAGTCTCAGAACCACTCCCTATTACCAGTGGAGTACTTCAAGGCACTATCCTAGGCCCGCTTCTATTTCTCATATATATTCACGACTTATCGTCCACGTCAGTAACAGCTAGGACGTTTTTATATGCGGACGACCTTAAACTTGCATATGCATAAAACGGGAACACAGTTGCCAATATTCACAGAACAATTGAAAATGACCTCAGAAACCTCAGCGAATGGAATCATCAATGGCAGAAGCCATTTTCACCCGAAAAATGTCATCTCCTGAACTTTGGCCCACAAAACTTCCGCCCATAATTTGCGAGGATAATGAAGTAACGGAGACCCTATCGGTCTTAGTCCAGACAATTATGACAAGCCTCCTGAAAAAACACGAACAAAATGTGCGACCGCGCTTTTACAGCTTTTTACGGCGGGCCACTTACTTGTCCGGTCTTCTCTACTGCAATTATCTTTGAGGCTGCTGCTCCTTCAAGGGTTGGCTTGAGATCAGTACCGTATGTCAACTCTGAATTGCATGGATCTTCAGCGTCACTCATTCTTCAATCAGAAAGTCAAGCTAGTGCGTAACTCAGTAGAGGGAGAACGGTCTGTACACAGGAGATTTATATAGTGAAATACGGTATAAGGGGACAGAGGGCGTATAGTCTCAATGAAGATGGGGGATAACAGCGGTCAAAAGGAATTATTAAGCACTTCACTGCTGTGGTTATGGGGTATACATTACATTCATTGGAGTCGTCTCCTCAACTCCGTTTGGACACTCTTTCTTGTCTGTAAAGTGAAGAAGAAAAAGACTCGTCCGAAGCACAGCACCACAAATCGCCGTTTCGTCTTTTTTGACTTCCCGCCAACTTCGCCCCAGTCTGACACTACAGACTGACAACCACCAACTGGAACACGCCAAAATTTACCCAACTGGAAAATACTTTCAAGGTCAGGCCGATATCAAAGTTCTTTAATTTCGATGAAGGACATATTATTCATGCCCCCCCTCCCAGAAACTGCCAAATTGCACACTTCAATTTTTATATTATACATATCGTTCTTTCTTAAAACATTTGTTATTATTTTTCCGTGGAAGTCAGGTTTTTTTTAACTTAAAACAAGCTCTCAATTCGTGCTTTATTGGCTAAACGGACACCCAAAACAAATGAAGTCAAAGTGCAGTCGAAATGGTGAGTTTGTTTCCTGTGTTCAAGGGAGACTGACAGTGCCCAAAGGGCGTTATAATAAACCTATTATGTTCTATTCTATTCTATCATTGGATTGGTTTGGCTTTCTCTCATGTGACCATTCTTCGTGATGTCATGTCCAATGTTTCCAAGGACATCCTAGTTTGTGCCGCATAGGTATCTCAAATCCAATTCTTTAGATTTCCTTGCCTTTACTTTTTTTGCAAAAGACCGAAAACTTTGAGACAGCACTTGGGTGACCTATCCACTAGCTCTTAATCCGTTCATCTTAGAGTCACAGAGATTTTTGAAGTGGCCTCACGGATGCGCCAAGCGCGCGACAGACAAGGAGAACCACTTGCTACCAGTGATCTGGACGCTGGCAAATCCATCACTGAAATCTTCTGTTATGGATCCTCCTCGAAGCGTGGTCACTAAATACCACCCCTGATAAAAGATAACATAATATCCCTCATTGATGACATTGACAAGGCGGATTTGTTAAGTGTTTTCTTCGCAAAACACCTTATTACTGAGTCCGACCCAGGCCCTTTCTTTCGCTCACTTTCAGATGGGACACTGAGTACAATCGATGTCTCCTCAGATCTTATTAGAAAGTTTTTATGAGCAGCCATCATGGCAACATCGCGCCTCTCGCTGGCGCCTGCGCCTACGCCCTAGCGAGAGCCTGCTTGGGCCCGCACGTCTGCCCAGCTTCGATTTGTCTCGCTGAAACTATTTCTGCATCACACATCTGGTCGATTCTCTGCCTACACCATGCGAGGATTGTCCCTGACTTCGCGTGGGTTCAGAGCCAATGAACGTAACCTCTCTCACTGACTGGTTACACATCGGACAGAGTAAACCACTGGTGCAAACAATCTGCCACGAAATGTTTGCGGTGGTGACTTTCTGCGACACACAGCTGGTCGTTCTGGCAGACGCCTCATTTCCCGGCGCCGGATGCACCTTCTTCTATTTTTCCGTTCGGAATAAATAAATAAAGTGTTTCGGTGCTCGACTCTTCTTCTTTAATCATGCACACACCTAGAGTTAGAAATTTCGCCTTCTTTCATAAAATTTTCTCCCCAACTGACGTCCCACTTCTTACTACATGGGATATGGCCTGAAGTTGTGGCGCACTGAATATACACTATTAGCGCTTAGCTGCTACAAAACGCATAAGTCCTTTGAAAACTCACACCGTTCGGGAACGAACGAGATTCCAAATCCGCTTCGTAAACAGGCATCCGACCTTCGCGTATTGTTTAGTCGTTTATTCCCTAGTTATATTTGAAAAGGATTCTTTCCTGAAACATGGATAAAGTCATTTATCCTTCTTGTCATCAAGTTTGGATCTCTGTCCGATGTTAATAACTTTGGGGGTGTGCACAAAACACGGTCTCTAGCAAAACGTCTTTGAGGGATTGTCTTCAGTGAATTTCTCGATCGATCCTGCGAAACATGACACTTGACATTTCTTATCCTAATCAATTCGCCTCGTAATGAGCAGCAGTCAGTGGTAGTTATCTACTTTGGTCTTAGCGAAGCCTTCGAAAGTGTGCCCCATAGAAGTTTTTTGGTAAAATTAGAAGCTCTCGGCATCCGGTCACCTCTTCTCGACATTATCCGGTCCTATCTACCCATGGATATCAGAAAGTCATGGTTGGTAATAGCTACACGACACCTCACTCGATCACGAGTGGCGTACTTCAAGGAACGGTTCTGGGTCCGCTACTCTTCCTTCTTTACATCAATAATATTTCGACTGAACTCAGAAATTCGCAAACGTTTACTTATGCCGATGACCTCAAGTGTGTTTACATATATTCTAAACATACCTCAAATGTTTGTGTGAAAAAAAAATTAATGCCGGCTTACTATGCTTGAGCAGATGGAGTTCAACATGGCAGATGCAGTTTCCAACATCCAAGTGTAGTTTCATGTCTTCTGGTCCTGCCACCTCCCTAGCCTCAAAATTTTTCTGAATAATTCACTCTCAGAATGGTTAACCATAGAGGACCTAAGTTTGAGTTATACAAATTAACTTGCGTTAACACCTCACGCAGATAGAATCTTTGCCAAAGTCGCACAAATATGTGAGTTCATATCACACGTCGTAAATGAGGCGAAGACTTCACCGAATGTTTCTCCTTCCTGTCCTCGAATACTGCTGTCCTTTCTTTGGTTTAATGAACGCCGGTGACCGTAGTACAATCAAAGGTTTTCAGAGGGTCATCGCCCGGATATTGCTCTCTCCAGTCGCAATACGTACTTCTTATTCTCAGAGATGTCAGCTGGCGAACAATAAGTTTTTGTGGGTTAGAAGACTCGACGCTGGACTGTGCTTCTTTTATTGCATTAACTTTAGCTCTAATCTTCCGCTCATTGACATTCTCACTCCGAAAGATCAGTCTTATGCCACCCGCAACTCCTCCATGGCGATTACGCTGCCTCTTTGAACTACATCTAAGCGCTCCCTCTTTTTGGCTTCCAAATATGCCTTCCTTTCGAATATTCTTCCACCAGAAACTAGGTCATTTCGTAAGATACTTGTATTCAAGTCGAAATTTCTCAAATATATTACACCGGAAATGTCAACGGCACTGTTAACGGTCTCAAATTCGAACGCTCAGCTTGTGGACTTCAGGAAGGGTCCTCCTGGGATTTATTAGCAGATCAAGTGGAACTTTACAACCCTCTGTTTTTAATTGGCTGATAAATCCCCTGCTACCGCTCCGTCCCTACAGTGAAGAATTTCGCGGCTCTTGATGTCATCTCCTCATCTCGATCTGAAGCGGTCTGTCAACGCTCATGGCGGAACCCTCTATTCTCTTTGTCCACTAGTAATTTGGTCGTACCTGCCTTGCCCACGCCTAGACTGAACTGGAAGTGGACTGGAATCGATCGCGTCTGGGTTCAATTCAATTATTTTTATTAAAGACCCGTCGGGATCCCATCAAAGCAAGTAAAAATAAATTTACATGCAATTTTAGACGAGGTAGGCAAAATCTGTACAAAGTACAATACACAGTTTTTGAGATTAGAAGTCTGTTAAGCAAAATGAAAATGAAAAAAGCGAGGGGTGAAAAAAAACTCCAAAGCAAAATTTAAAAATGATTGTAGTAATTTAACAGGAGAAGAAAACCCCTCAGAAAAATAGCATCAGAAAAATACAGGGAGGACTGGCCTGCATGTGGCGGTACAGAATGGAATATAGTCCGACATCTACATGGCCGAAATAAATGCCAGCTGTATATGTATATGTATATCTCTTATCTCGCCACTTTGACGCGAAAAATCTCATCCAATGTGTGAATTCTGCTCATACGATGTCCGTTTTGAATCTTTTATGCAGAAAAACACACAGACTGGTCCTGTCTGACCCGCATAATTACCCCTCGTGGCTGACATTTATTTCTGCACTGATAATGTCCGCTTATAATACGTTATACGCTGCCACATACAGGCCGGTGCTGTGCGCATTTTTATCCTTTTATGAGCGACAGTTTTCTTCTCATTTAAAGTTAATTCAATCACTATTATTATTATTCTAAAATAGAGTTTTTCACCACCCGCTCATCATTTTTATTAACGGACTACTTATTCAATAACTATTTATTGCATTTTGTATAGATTTTGTCTGCTTTGTCTGAAATTCGTATGGAACTATATTTTACTTGCTTTGATGGGACCACGACGGGTATTTAATAAAATTATTTTATTTAATTATTTTGCGCCATTCAGCGACAGAAAATATCGTTTACTAGTGTGTTCGAAAACTGTACTAAACTAATCTGCATGCCACAATATCAAAAGAGTCTTATATCGCACGCGAATCTTGAGAAAGTCCCTTTGCTAACTCCCTGTCAAATTACTATTCTTTATAAATTACTCTAGAAGGGATATCTAAGTAATTAACTGGACAGAAATAGCTTTAACGACTTTTCGAAAGGATGGTGAGCGACTGAAGGTTATAACGCGAAAGAGTCTAAAAATTCGACATCATAGCAGGAAATATGGACTACTCTGCCCTGCAAATCCCTCACATCCCACCTTTTGTTTAAATTGGCAATAGTGGATCAATGAGTTTACCCTCACGCCCTTCGTTTAGAGGCGCGCCCTACAATACTGCAGAAATGTCGAAGCACATGAGCCTTGATTTCTTTGCGAATGCAGAATACAATAAACTAAATAATTTCTATAAAGATAACTCCACACTTTTGGCAAGGTAACTGCTGGCGAGAATGCACTTTTGAGTCTTCGTGTAAGCATTTCGGCATCCTGATGCTTAAATGGTTGCATATGCGTAGGCAAATTAGGTTTCTGAATTTAGAAAGCATTATTTTTTTAAATAACTCAAAAAGCGTCCGCGATCTTTTAATAAACGACCAATAATGCGTGCAACATCATGATTGCCAGTTTTCATCCTTTGTTATTGACATACGGATACTTCCCTGCCAGCACATTGCCCCTTCATAGGCGGGGCTGGAAGGGGCTGGGTGGGGCCAGAGCCCCGCCTGCCAGCACATGGCTCCTTTATAGGCGGGGCTGGAGGGGGCTGGGCGGGGCCAGAGCCCCCTCTGGATTGAAACCTTTTGAAGCGTATTTGCATCGAAAGATATGTTCCAAAAGCACCACTTATTGTACCTTCTTTGGAATTTAAAGGAGCTAATTTATCAAAATTGGCTTATAAACCATGGAGAAAGCATCCGTTTACGCCCACTGAATGTAGCTGCGGATGAGCACAATATATTGAGGTTTTGTTTAAGTCCCTCATTGCTTAAACTCTTATTTGTCCACCGGTTTACAATCTGTGTGTGTTATTTATTCGTATATTTGACAATGGGGACGATATTTTAAAGTGGTGCCAAAAGTGGGCTGGGATGTGGCGTCCCCTGCGCATTTTTTTGTTGCTGGCGGGGCTAGGCGGGGCTATCGCGTTGCATGCCCCGCCACAGCCCCCTCCACAGCCCCGTCTAGCCCCCTCATAGCCCCCTCTAGCCCCGCCATTATTGAGGGGGCCAGGCGGGGCTAGGCGGGGCTGGTGCTGGTGGGGTTAAGTAACCGCGATTGCGTCGCATAAGGCGGGGTTAGTCTAGCCAGTACGTGTGTTCGGTCGATTTGCTACATTTGCGCGTTACAAGATGATTCATGGTTTTCGAGGATTACACTTTAGGCCACAGGCCTGATATCATAAAGGGTATCCAAGGGCAGCGAAAAACGACGTCCTTCTGCGCACTTTTCGATGAAGAGGTCACAGGAGCCTACATCAGCCCGTACCAATGGTACGGCATGCCATAGCTCTGCCCAGTAACCTTTCAATCCCCACGGAGATAGTATGCGCTAGTGTTGGGATGGTGTTGGTAGAGAAATGTCACTTAAGCCAGTTGGGCAACTGTTACGTACTTGATTGTCCTAATTACAATCAGAATACTTCAGTTCATTTCATATAGTCCACATAGGAACTACCTAGCAACACTTATGTCGCGCATTTTATAGGACCAAGCGCCTAAGCATTGTGCTTGCAAGAAGGACACACTGTTTCTAAAATTTACACAAACGTGTGTACAATCATAAATATATCAATCGTTGCTGCACAATATTCTGCGGAGGAAATCGATTATATTTTCATGGTAAGTAGTCGTAGAAACTTTGTCAATAAGTGTACGTTTTGGTTCTGCGAAAAGGCATGGTGTAATTTTAGTTTTGGCTTGCAGGCCCGTTTTGCAGGGAAGCGGGTTTGTGACGTTTGGACATCTAGATATAATTTCAAAAAAGTTGTTATTTCAGTAATTTTTTATATCGTGTCCAAATTTGAGCATTACTTTATTGAAGACTTTGAAGTTTGGGTCGATAATTCCTTAACGCGACAGTAACATTCAAAGATTTGTAACGGTTTTGAAGATGTAATATGTCAATGAGTTCTCTAAACATATTATATCAGGGGAGGCAATATGCAAATGATGCAGAGAAAGGTCAAAGCCAAAACCAGTAATGCAGATGACTGAGCAAAAAACAAAGGACATTGCAGGCTAGAACAAAATTGCAAGTACAAATAAAGAAAGAATAGAAGGCTAGCAGGCAATTTTAAAAGGACATAAAATGTGCATGGAAAAAAGCTGCTGTACAGAAAAAACTAACCGGATTATAAAGAAAACTTTAAAACGGAATTACAACAATGGGCTTAAACCAAAAACGTGTTGTTCTGTCTATTTGTATAATAAGAGGTTGACTGAGACATTGATCATCGCCAAGACATGTGCAACTTCAAAAATTGACTTGCGTTACTGTCAGCAAACGATCCCATTCTCAAAAGAAACTATTTGTTATCAACGCGTGTCTATTAAGCTCTACCGTCTTCTACATTGCCCGCAAGGTGAAGATGAGATTAATGATGTTTGGGCCGTGTCTTGGTTCGCAGGAGCTCCGATCGGCCCGGCGATGGGAAACCTTCGCCCTTCGGGAGGCCTCTACGTATTCGTGTCTTGGTTTATCAACACGCTACGTGCATGCCAGCCGTGAAGCTTTTGACTACCTATAGGGCTTGCAAGACTACTGACTCTTTTACTGAAGAGCAATGATACAGGTTTTTAAAAACGCTTGCTTTCTTAGCCCTTCTGATGAATGTTGATAGAGTTTACCAAAAAGAATATTCGTAATAAAACAAAAAATTTAATAAATCCAAGTTTTTGAACTTTGACAAAATCCAAGAAAACTGAACCAAATTTATCCCGATCTAGACGTACATACATCCCTTACACCATACTCGCGCTAAGAGTCGTAGTATACTTAGCGTTTTATGATGCGATCAAGAACTCCTGTATGTAGAGCAGAAACGTCCAGGTTATTAAGATTTTAAAAACACGTTAATATCAGAAAGAAGTCTTTGTATTTTCTGGTGGCATTTCGGAGATACTTTTTATTTTTACATGACAGATTGGACCCAAAAATACTTTTGTCTATTACGACAGTGTGTAGATTCCAGAAAATTTGGTACAAAAGTGTGGTATTATGCAAATTTACCACATAGCATTAATCGATCCTCGAAATTTGTTAACTCAATTCGAGCTTGACCTTACAGTTCTAAAACGCCCTTAAACGGGGAGTGGTTGCTTAAAACACCTTACACGTATTTTATATACACGAATGTGAAGGCACGAGAGTAGTAATATTAGGCTTTTAAGGAACAAATCCATAATCTAAGAAAATATGTTATTAACTGGACGGAAGCGGATGGTAATTAATAGTGTGATTGCTGCCAGCAGTGGAGTAGGTTATTTGATAACATTTTAGCCGCAGTTGTTTGTTTTTAATGTGAAAACTTTTTCAAAAGTAATATTTTACAGGACTTGAACACGCATACTCCTCTGAAAAAGCGCCTTGTCGGCTTATAAGCAACCTGTGCAACGCTCTTACGTACTTCTCCATGGAAATTGACAGTTTGCTACCAGGAATTTAAAGCCATTTAACAAGGTGCCCATATGGCAAGTACTTAATAATTTTAGACACTCACTGTCCTAAGATTGACATTTTAAATACCTTTGGGGGAAAGCTGCGAATATAGTAAAAGTCGAACTAAGGCAAGGGTGATTTGAATCCCGTACCGCTGGCTTGTTCATTTCCAGAATGCTTGTTTGATTACATAATTTTGATTAAAAAAATTAAAAGATTTTCCATTCTTTTCACTTTGCGAGGTAAAATATAACTAGGCGGGCATTTTCCGATGTTGCTATTTAGCCTACGACGGCCTTCGTGCTTACTTCATAACCCTTATGCAGAAAAACATCAATTCGCTACTCATCTCATGCATACTCTCTTGGTCGAGCTTTGTCTGCCAAAGTAACTGATTTTCATAAGACATCCAGCAGTGTCATATCAGAGAAAACTTTCCATTCATTCTCATCATTAAACCGTCAAGCGTCACATATCCATGGTGAACGTTGAACCTGCAACATCTGACCATATGACGCAAAGTCCGTAAACCTATCGTTTAGAAATGGTGTGCAACTCTTGTGAATAAAGAACACCAAGTAACCGTAGGTTGTCGTTGGATAGCACTCGTGGGGTTTTAAAATCTGAAATGGATTCTGAGACAGACGAAGGTCACTTAACGCACACGTCCCAGAAGCCTAAATTTGAACGCGTATTCAACAGTATGATTTCGAAGTCCTAGGTAACGTTTGATGCTCACTTAAGTAAGCTGTTAAGACAATACTGACTGACAGATGTTCTTCCTAGATTACATGGAAGCTTATTTAAGGTATAGCACAATTTTGCGCCTAAAAATCTCTCAACGGAAATAAGAAGTCGACAAAATCTCTTTTTTGAAGAAATGCGGTGATAGAGACAATTATTTACACGTATTTTTATAATATAACGTTTCTCGAAAAAGTTTAAACATAGTAACAGTTTCGTAAATTCCCTGTAAATAACAGTTGAAATAACTTTAACCTGAAGATTTGTTTTCTTTCATAGAAAAACTAGTGAGGTAAACATAGCACAATAAATTGCTTGTTCAGTCTGGCTTTACAAATACCTATCCAAAATAGAAGTTATTCTAGGAAAGTTCGTGCCGCTACTGTTGTGTCAAATACGTTTCGGGAAGGTCTGCAAACACCTTCTAAATGTGTTCATGTTTAAATATGATTTTATATAGAGAACCTATTAAAGTGAAAGTGGAGAGCCTCTCCATTTCCATGATTTTTTTGTGCTTCCAATGTGCATCGGATCCAAAATTCATTAGTAAAATGGAGAAAATACGAATATTTATACCCGCCTTTGCCGTTATCTTATAAGCTGAATGCCACTAATATGCAGGAGAAACAGTCTGTATTTGGGCCCTTTATAGTGAATTAGGAATGCGGATTCATACTTGGGTGTCTACACCAAGTTCAATTGGCAGAACAGTTTTTTAAACACAGTTATGCCACGCTAGAATATATTTTAAGCGGTTCGTTTATTATTGCATGCTGTCGATAAATAATTTATCTTAGAATGTCTGCGGCATCTTCTCCGTAAATATTTGAGTTATCTCGTAAATGCTCTTGAGCGCCAGTAAATTGTTCTATTTGTTGGCAGATTCTCCTAGTTTCGCGGTAGCTTAATATTTACCAGTCGGTAGTGTGATTTCAGTTAAAAATTGCATTATCCAAAATTGCCGCAGTAACAATTAAACGTGGTTTCTCATAGTCCTATATCTTAAACCAACATTTCGGATATATAAGTACAAATACACAGTCAATCTTTCTTGCACCGCCTTATTCATTTGCATCACGTCATAGATGCACATATAGCAAGGTAGTTTAAAGGTTACATATAAGGCTGATAGTTTTTAATATGCAGGAATATAATAGGTCTCAGTTATTAAGCCTTTAAAATGTGGTTTTATTCCGTCTTATGTCAACATTAGACAACTAAAAATAAAATTTTTCTCATAAATAATTTTTTCCTGATTTTATAAAAATGCCTGAAGGATCAATTACAGAGAAGCGTTGCTGCATTCTTTGCTGCGCCGACAAAATCAGCGTTGGAAACTAACTCAGACGGATCGTTGCCGGAATTTAATAACAGAAAATTCTGAAATCTGTTCATCATCCGTTGAGCCTCTGCAAGTTAATGACATGGTTAAGTTTATACTTTCAAATTTTCTATGTATATAAATTAAACCTGATGTCCATTCATTTAGGCGGTTTTGGATATGTTATAGATGGTTGCTTATACGCAAAATACATTCTGGATACCCGTTGGCTTCGTAAAAACTGGCGTGACCACTGATTAGAAAAAACGTCTGTTCTTCAGTTGTAAAGATAAAAACTATCAGAGGATAATATCGGAAAATGATATAAAAATAACTTTTAAAAAGACGCCTAGTATCATTTCATTTAATAATAAAAACAATTCTTCCATTGTAATTCCAAAAAAATTCAATAAGTCGGTTTTTGGATAAAATATTGCAATAATACATTTTGTCCTCAAAATGCAACTTTAATATTTTCATAATAGCAAAACATTTAAGAAACAACCTGTTTTTTGAGCAGACATTAAGTTGCGTTGGTCACTTGCCCTATTTTACATCCTTGTTTTTTGGTATAATAACTTGTAAAATTCTGACACTGTGCTTTAACCGTTTCAAGGACAGCAGCGGAGATTTCTGCATTGAAATATCTGAAGCTATTCATAAATTGCAAATTTCGGGCGAAGAGATATCGGCAAATGCGTCGAGTATAGCCGAAAGCTTACAAACGGTTTTCCTCTCAACGCAAGAAAATGGAGAACATCGTAGAAAATCCCTTTGGCAAGGTACGGTCAGCCCAGCTTATTTGACCCATATTCTGTGGATATCATACCAAACAAAGAATTTTTCAAATGATGAGGTCACCTAAGCAAAGGCACACGCAATAAATTACTTAAGCAGTACAGGTTAAAACAATTATCAAATAATGATAAAGATTAGTAACCGTTGGTTTATTATATGTTACTTTTTCTACACCTTTACCTAGATAGTTTATCATATAAATTTTTATCTTGTACTTTGTTACAATGCACCTCTTCGGAGAAGTCTCTTTGGTTGGAACATTTAGTAAGAACAGTTCATTAAAAGAAAGATGTGATTTTGAAAAAAGGAAACTATAGGTCTTACGAATTAATTTGCTTTCCCTAAAACCGTCTTTTAAGGCCCGTATTTCGCTTTCTTAGTGCGAAAATCTGCACAAGTTTGTCAGTTTCCACAAACGGACCATACCAACCCCCGGTGAAGACGTTACGGCTGCGTAACGTCAGAAAATCAAATCGCTGTAGTTGGAAGTTAACTCTAGTGGCGACCGATAATTCGATTTCCCAAAGAAAAGCGTACATTCAATCAGAATGAAGATTTTAGCTGCGACGTTCTATAAAACTACTTACAAATAACCAAGAATAAGCAAAGTGCAATCCTCCACAGGGGATACTCGTACAGACCAAATGATTCGGCCCACATCAAACGCCTGATGCCATTCAACAAAATGTATGTTCTAAAGCGAGGGTCGCACCCATGTACAACAACAGCTTCAAGTGTAAAGGGTCCAAATGTTCAAGGACAAAACAGAGAACATAGGGTACGGCATGCAAATAAGTCGGATATAAAAAGACGGAGGCACGACGTCTAAAACAATGGCTTTAATGGTCTTGGCTTTCGAACTTGAGCGGGAGTTGATAATCAGAAACTGTTAAAGTGCAGCAAAGTGTAAACATTTATACCGTTTTACCGTGAGGGAGGATTACGTCCCAAAGGATATAAGTGGGGAATTTTCAAACTTGTTCGAAAGAAGGTAATATTAGTATTCGTTTTCACTTTGTCTTACAAAGGGCAGCAAATTCTGAACCTACTAGGTTTTAGTCCTTCGAGACACTGTGACGATCCCACTATTCGTGGAGTGTCCTGCGATTCTGCAAATTCTGTTCTCGGATTTAAGGACAGACAGAATCAAAGTGCCACCTCGGTGCTCCCCTCTGTGACGTCTATGGAGGTAAGTCACACAATAACTAGTTAGGCAGCATTTTGTGGTGAATTCTAGGTGGAGTACTTAAGAAAACCCGCTTTGAAAGTCAGCTTGGTTGTTCGATTTGATGGATTCCAGACGTTGCAATAGGCTAAGCGGTAACTTGACCCAAATGTGGTTAAACTCACGTCTTCCGGTGGGGCCTCGTAGCCCAAGCGGCTAAAGCGTTGGCTGTACTGAAGCCTTCACCTTGCTGTCGTGGGTTCGAATCCCACCGGGTGCCGAGTTTTTCACATTCAAGTTGGTGTGAAGAATAATATTATTTCTTCTGGGCGTCTTTTCGCACTAAAACTCGAAGTCGGAGGTCTTGATAAAAAATACCCGACAATGAAGAATCCTGGTGGATATTGTGAAACGTTGACTGCACATAAACTTCAGTAATTAGATCATGCTGAGTCGCACACACTCTATTGCCCACTTTCCGCCAAAGGTGCTGAAGTCAATGCCGTTACCGCTCAAATAAGACCAACTTTCAAAATGTTTAATCTGTACTATCTTTATGATGCTTTCGAAGCGCGATCCGTAGTTTTCGGAGTCCTCCATGTTCAGTAGAATGTCCTATATCTTCCCGTTTCCAACATTCCCAATATCACGCTGGGTGCGATAATTTAGCCTCGAAAGAAAACGCTCATACTAAAGCAGGGAATGTATTCTAAACCCTGATGCGCCAGGGCTTTTTATGTTGAGATGTGTTTCTGAAACTGCATCTAGACATACCACCATGCATGCTTATCGATTTCGTGTGCCACAAGAGGAGGTGGGTGCGGGACGTTAAGTTGCGCATACATTAGATTATATCGGCGACCAACTTGCGCAGCGTCGTCCGCACTATTTCCTCTCTCATTCACATGAGACAATTGGATAGACATAGTCAGGAATACCGAAGGTGTGCTCGGCCCCAACCATGTTTTGTGCGCATGAATTGAATGCCTGTTAGAGACTAGTAGTTGCGCTACATAATATTACACGTGATGCTACCAATCTGCCGCTGTAGAAAGGTCCGAGTTATTATTTTTCCTACTTTTGTAGAAGCATCCGCAAAAACCTGGCGAAGATGGCAGGGAAATAACGAAAAACAGTTTTTTGGTGTATGGTGACGCTATGAGGTCGCCTCGTGTACCTCATAGGTTACGCACAACGTTGGCGTCTTCCTTTGAAAGCATTTACGATGCTGTCCTAGACCAAAGGTAATAGACGACATTTCACTGTTCCCCGAAAAATGGACAGCGGCCAGTTTATCTAGACCTTATTAATGCATGTTGTGATATTTTGGCAGTTTGTCAGTTAGGGCCGTATTTTGATAAAAGCAAACTTGTTTGCATATTTTAAAAAATTCTAGCAGTATTGGGAGCATCTTTTCTTACAATACTCCCGGTGGTTCATGTTTTAGAGGTGGACATATCGTTTACCCAGAAAAAGCATAAGTATGAACGAAATATTTTTCCCTTGGACTGGAATTAGGTATTCGGGCAAAATGTGTATTACACACGTCCGTCTCGCCATGAACGCAGAGGAAGTACTGCGTGTGTGGCTAACTTTAGTAATATATTATTAGCAAACGTGAAGTGAAAACGTTTAAAACTCCGGTTTTAATATTCAGTAAACTCGTTCCTTTCGTGATAACTTTGGCATTGGATACATCCGAAGTCTTTGAGCCGAACTAAAATAAGAGAAGTTTAAATTCATTCCAAAAATTATTGCAGAGATACTACCAAAAACGTTTAATTTCGTCGATCCAAAACCGAATATTCGCCGTAAAGTGCTAGTGTAGAACAATGTAAGTTTCTCCAAAACCTAGAAAGTTATTATTTTTAAAGAGAAAACCAATTTTAATCGTGCCTACTCCTTCGATACTATATATGAAAATAAGAAATCATAAAGGCTTCAATAAAATAATTATTACGCTCATATCCCAAGAATTTTTGATGCGATTTGCGCGTTTGAAATGTCATGTCAAACGCCCTTTAATTTGATCAAGCATAATGCAGCACAATAAAGACTGTAAACAAAATTGGCATTGGAAAATGTAAATTATACCTCAAAATCCCTGACATATTTATACCCACGCTTTTGTGAAATACTAAATACACGTATTTGTGGAAGTTTTGGAATGAACATTAAAGAGCCACTGGGAGGTGGAAGTAAAAAAATAAGATTTTCACTTACAATACCGTAAAAGTGGTCACAGCGCAGACTGGCTTATGAAGGCCTCGAATAATGTTTTAGCCATAAGGATTTTAGGGAAATTTTGCACGCAGTTTTACTCCTTTAGCATCCCTGTTTAGCATGACCTGTTTGTTTTTTTGTACTGTGGACCAGTTCTCTGCCGCCTGCCTCAAAGAAGTCTGACGGATTTCTGATCAAAAAGACGATTCCTCTATCATGATCTTTTCAAAGGTTTCAAACTAGAATTTACTACGGAAATTTCAACTTTCTACGCGTTATTTGCTGAATAATTTTTAATGTTTAATTCTGCATTTGTGGTCAAAGTTGCTGCAAACAAAATAAAAATTTTTTTTATCGGTAAACGGATGCTTCACGCCTAGGCATCTACTTAGCCATTTATAAGCCGTAATCCAACAACGAACCAACGAGGTATATGCGCCTCTTTAGGGATGAAATTGGGATCTCATTTTAACGCTAACAAAGACGCGTACTGAAAACATGAACTTCGTGTACATAAGCATATCGTAGTTGTGTATTTTGGCGAATAATGTCCTTGCTGCAGTAATTATAAACAATATGTCAGTTCTTGGACTTGGGACGCTGCACATATGGCGGTTTTGGTGTTAGATGCGGGGAACTGGATACAGGCAGAAAACGTAAACATCTCATTTTTAACTGGGTAATTTGGGAAGCTCAATATAAATACTTAATGCGCCATGTTATTTACACAAACGCATATCGCCTATTCAGACGGATACACAACTGGGATCATTACTTCTGATAAGGTATGTCTTTTGGCCTTTGTCAACCAAAACAAGCACCACCTATTTACGTATTTCAGCTGACCGTTCAGAGTTACTCAGTGTGTAACAATAAATTCACTCATAAAATAAAAGTCTAGAATATCGAAATATCCGGACCTAAAGTTGTTCTTTTGAGCTGATATAGTGCTATTGATCCAGACACCTGTTTCAGCGTTAAGCAAGGTATTATTTTATCCACTTCCGAGAGTGGCAGGCGACTAATTGTGACATCGTCGATGTCGAAACTTCATACAAGACATAACGTCGGTGGGGTCTCGTGGCTCAGGTGGCTAGAGCCTTGGCTATGCTAAAGCCTTCCCATTGTTGTCGCGGGTTTGAATCCCACCGAGGCATTGAGATTTTCAAAGTTGGGTCAAAATGAACAGTAACAGTTAGCAACACGCATTAGCCTTATGCAATATTGCACAACCTAATCGGATATTGTTAGTCTCAACCATAAGGAGACACTGCTGTTCAAAGCGCTGTGTGCTTAAGCAGCTTTAAGAATAAAAGAAAGACCTGCAACAAAGAATTCGGGCCTTATGCGGAAGTGGTGTGCATTAAGCTGATCTTAATACGAGACGAAAATGAGCATTTCAATGTTGCGTTATAGTATATCGCCATGTAATCACCTGCGAGGAGCCGACGCCAGCGGAAAGCAAATACATCAGTTTCTGTCCGGAAATCAAGGTAGCACGGGAAACGAGCCCTTAAGACAGTGATGAGGGCGTCTCTCAATAGTCAGCCGGTTGGGGTCCAAAGCTCGAGCTCGTGGCCTAACTTTGGTGCCCCCCCGACTGATGACAGCAACTAGCCACTACCAACCATTCCTGTTTCTCGGTCTCTGTCGGCAGGATTTATAGGTTTCTGAGTGTAAGTGAAAGTATTCATCCACTATTTACATTCAATGCAGGCACGTGCACGCCGACAAACAAGGGAAATAAAAAGACATTCGTTCAATAAGCATACGACTAATAACTCGCTCTGAGAGTCTTGCTAGAACCACCAATCGGGAACTGCTTCTTCCCTTGAGGCAATGTCGGTATTTTAAACATAAGATGACAAAGCTGCTTGTTTGCGTGTTGGGTTGTCAGGCCTTGGTTTTTTAACAACTTGATGATCTTTAGTCTTAAAACTAATAAAACGTTTAGCTGAAATTTCATTAAAAATGTTTTAATTATAGTTAATAACATTGTCCTCGGGGAGCTGGAGAATCAATACTCCCACCGCAAACGTTGTTGTGGGCATGAATCAGCAACTTTTGTATTACCTTCGGTTTATTAACTGTGCTATGTTATAAACCTTTCGTGTGATGAGATATTTGTGACACGGAAGGCAATTATTTGCCTCTCCACCAAAGATGGGCGCATTTATATTGCTACGTGATCCAGACATTGCGGCGAAGGCAATGCAAAAACGACTAGTCCTACGGGCAACCTTAGTAGGTAACTAGGCATTAGATTTGCCCAGCATATCGTCTTCTTTGCGTGAGCTTTGCATATAAGCGTGTACTTTCAAAAAATGATGGAGTGCGGACTATGATGTCATCTTTAAAGATTGTCTTAAGATAGCAGTTTCTGTCATCCATTGCCAAAGCACAAGAAAAAACACTATACCAGTAATATCGTGGAATACTGTTGACATCATATGAAGTTCCCAAACTTTTCCTGGCAAACAAACAAGAGACTTAAGGAACTATAACAACATTTTTCTAAAAAATCATTTAAACTAAGATTTGAATAGCGTGACTCCTTCGTTTTTCAAGTGCCTCAAGCACTTTAAACCGATGCCAAAAGCGAATAGAAACGCAAGTTGTCTCGCTTTATTGACCAAAACTTTAAGAATTAGATTAAGATAAGTCGAGAAGAATAGCCTCTCGTGTTGGTTGTGAGATAAAGTTCGATAATCACTTTTAATTGATGGATACAATACATAAGAAGAAATAAGTTTCATCCGAGACTTCTGGCATAGTTTGAGTTCTATTTGAAGAAAATAACATGAAATTTTATTTTGCATCGCCCTAAAACCGTAAAATATTCTTAGGTCTAATTCAGAATAGTTTGCCTGCCAAAACACTGCTGAGAACAAAGAAGCCTTGACCCTTAAACATCTGCTATCACACAATTTTCTCACCCTGAATCATGCATAATATTGGAACAGTCGGCTATTATAAAGGATGCAGTTCACAGGTTGTTTATGCAAGCAGAATTAATTAAAAGAAAACTAACTGTGTTCTGATAGCTTCCACGCGACAACGCATAATGTGCTGTTCATGTAAAGAGACGTTTGCCTGACTATATTTATCGCCTTATTGTGTTTGTTTATATAGCATTCGACGATATTTTACTTACAGTACCTGTGCTAACTCATGAAATGTCACGAATTATCTGCATTTCCCTGATTTTGTTGATATTGAAATTTAATTTTTTTCTTTTTGTTCGAAAGTTTATTAAAAAATTTCGTCCTTTTATTAATCCTCTTAAACAGATTAATAAGGTAACACAAAGAATTTCCATCCGAAAGCTTTAATAGCGTAGGAAACTGCTTGAATATCAGGAATCCTCCGATTTCGCCTAAATCCACCACTTTTTTATTTAATATACAGATCCGTATCAAACTTTCCTTCAGAAAACGGTCTTTTTGTCCTTATTTCAACTAAATAAACACAAATAACGAAACCAAAAATACGCTACATTTTCCACTATAATTTTGACCTCGGCATTTCATGAGTTAGCACAGGTACTGTAAATCACTTAGCAGTCGTTACTTTTGTCAAAAGCCAAAATGTAACTGGCATCATGATTCAGACCGACGAACCAACATCTGCATGCACTGTTAGATCAGATTGAGGATGTGGAAGAATGCAGTGCATAAGGAAATTAATCACTTCCTATCAACGGGATATATTTCAACATCAAAAATGCTTAGTTGCTGATCTCTTTGTAGAACGTGAAATAACAAAAGAGTCAATTAAATCATACCACTTCAGTAACATTTTGTCAAGTACTATAGGCCAGAGGATTAAAAGCTTGAAACCATTACTTCCAGGACGTGGCCCTTTTGGAACACTTACAACGAACTCTGCTTATTGGAAGTGCCAAACACTTGGCAATCCTAACAAATCATTTTTTACTGTAACATTATTTTTGGTTTAGTGTTGTCAACTGTTTGTAGTTGGAAATTATCTTTGGATATCTGCTGTGACACTGATTTTGGTAGATCATTATCTAGGCCTTTGTGACTGAACAGGATATCTGTTGAGAAAAATTTCTAAATGATCCTTCATGTGCTACAGAGAGATAGCAGCGTGCACAGGGTATCTGGAGTATATCAATTCTGCTGTATAGCAGTGACTAACAAGGTGTATTTGTGGAAACGTTGGTGCGTTTTCTTTAACTTTTTAAAGCAATAGTATGCATAAAAAGGGAAAAGCAATTAAAAAAGCCTACTTAAAATATCTTGAGATAGCGAGGGCTTTTCAGTTACGCAGTCTTAACCCTGAATTTGCCTCAGAAACAAACATGAACAACAACAACTGTAACAACCGGTATAATTTTTGGGTTAGGTGTGGCTTAAGTAAAAAAGATTTGCCAATATATCTTTAGACAGACGTCCTTTTATTAGGAATGTTCTATTTGCTCACGCAATAGCTTGTAAGAGGAAAAAAGTAACATTAAAAGGATGATTAAAGGAATGAGGAGGTTAGTTAAATTTAACGCATAGCATTCAAATATATACGCTTATCTGGAAATGTGTTTAGAAAAATATTAAAGATATTTTCGAATTCAAATCATTCAAAACAACACGAAATGCGTCCTGGTTAGACTGCAAAATACCCCGAAATTGTTTTAAATCTTACTTGACCATACGACAAGTTCAGTGTTCTGAAATTTTGGTAATTATCAAGCCTGTAGCAAAAAAGTATGACCAGGCGCAATCGAAGTTATAAACGCGTCACAATTCTGCAAATGTGGAAAAAGGACAAATCAAAGGAAGTTCGAAAACATTTGATACTGCTTATTCGAATATCCATATAAAAGAAGACGGATTTTCTAGGATAAGCCGAGAAAATTGCCAAAAACAGACAAAGCTCTTCAAATTGTGAGGTTCGTATTAATGAAAACAGCGTTTATGAACTGACTTTTGTAAAAAGGCGAAAACGAAATCTAAAATTAGGTTTCAGGATATTTTAACTGGGCGTGAACGTTCAATGTTTGTTCCGTTATTGCTAAGCTATTTTAAATATGTCAGGTTCAGTAAGGGAACTTTCGCATTTTACGTTTGTCGCTTTTTGACGAAAAAGCCATATTTCATGCGGTCGGTCTACAAAACACTTAAGAGGAAAAGATGGCTATCAAAAGTTATCTAACTATCAAATGAGCAGACTAAATATAAAAAAACCCAACTGAATTCAAGAATCGATGTCAACTTCAAAAAGAAAGAGTTGTGTCCTTCGAAGAAGCAGCCGACGCCTAGACTTTTTAACAAATTCCATTGAATTAAGGTAGGAGTGTTTGTATTTTTCGAAGTGTCATGTTCCGTCGTTGAACGAAATTCAGCCTGTTCTTCTCTTTGCTTCCTAATTGATGTTTTGTTTCGTAAAAATGATAACACATTAACACGGTGGCCACATGGTGATGGATGGTTTGGGAGAGGCACTTTAAGCCTTTAAAATTTGTCCACCGAACCAGTGACGTTGAACTACAAGTCCACGTATCGCCACCTTTGACTTGGAATGATCCAGTGAAGAGTGCGCTTCGTCGATGTAGCATTCTTTTTTAATGGATGCTTGAACGAGCCTTTTGATTACAACGACCCATTTCCTGGACGACACTGGCCATCTCATGAGAGAAAGTATGCGCTGGCAACAAGTACGTAGAATATTGTTTATTATCAGTAATACTGCAAAATTATTTGCATCAGAGAAAAGCATTCACCTTGCATCTTGCACTGCTCGACGTGGGAATTTCGAAACTATTCATCCAGTTATGTCGACAGCTACGTCGGAGCTGGTACAGTTTCCACCAGTAAGACAAATTCAAATGCAGTTAATTTGTGAAAAAACGAAAATAGATAAAGACAGTAGGTTGTAATAGGTATTTTCTTTGAAACGTATAATAAATACAACCAGAAATAGTTCATATTCTGCATTCTATTGGCGTTTTGGAATCCGACTTTTCCAATCAGTAGACCTTGACCCATTACAGTTTAACCCGCATAACGGCTTTCAGTCAAATTGGTAATAATATTCAACGTGGAAAATTTGAAGTACTTTCGAGTAAATGCGGTTCGAAGTCAAAGAAACGTATCATATCAAGAATCACAGTGGCAGAAAACTAAGCTGTAATTAAGGCTTATGCATAAACATCAGAATTAGTTAAGCTTATTGGATAGGAAGGAACATGAAAGTCACATTCAGAAATATTTGCCTTAAATTCTAAATAAAATAAAATTTCTGGATATCTAGGAGTATTTCAAGGAATGCGCTTCGGAAGGATGTGTAGGGGGAATCAGATCAGCCGATAACGAACTGAATTGACGCTGCACAATGTGAAGCCTTTGCATTCGTCTATTTTTGTGCCTTAATATATACGTGTTTTATTTGGTAAAAAGCATTCTTGTTTTTTGTATCAGGGACTTCACACTACCTATACTTTTCTGTATTAAAGACCCAATGATTTCACATCGTGTCTGGCTTTAGAAAGGTGCCTTCATTTCATTACAGTAAAAACGACGTCCTATTGCTTTGGTAAACGCACATCAAAGTAGGCTGATGCTGGATGCTAGACTAAAGGAATAGGAAAGTACGTGGTTGCATTCAAATTGCCAGAAAACTGATAGAATTTTTTAAATTCAAGCAAATTTAGAGATATTGCTCCAAGCGGTTTGCTTTGTGAAGGACAGCACTTGCGGGATCAGTAAGCCTCATTGGATGTTTAATCAAGTGCATATTTTCGCATATTCTTATGCACTTTTTCTGTCAAAAGAAAATCTCTCCCTTCATAAATAAATGCAAAAGACGGACGGCGCCCGAGCGCGGCTTAGTATTTTTAGTAAGTGCAACATCTGATGTGCATGGAAACGCAAAAAGAGAATTATTCTCCGTATTCCAATCTTCGTTTTTACAATCATTTCTAAGTGTGGCGGTTTTAAAGGCGCCATAAAGTTTCTTGGCGTTCTAAACGTATGTGAGACGATATTTTGCTTTAAACAGGTGCATTTTTAAACTATGTTACCGGGTAAGGAGTGATAACTTGAAATCGCCGCCACCACTTACTGATTAGGCTGTTTATATATTGGCTATTCAAATGTATTTTGCCAAAAAATAAAAACCAATCGTATTTGCCTATGTTTTAAGCGGAAGCCTAGAAGGAAAGTTTAAAATTTCGATCAAGTTTATGATCCTTACCATGCACTTTATAAGTATTTGCGACCAAGTGTCGACAGAGGAGCAATGATATTCGACCAATTTCATTTTAAGATTGAATCAAATGTACCTGTGTAATGGGTTGTCGCATGTTTAATATGTTACCTATTGTTCGCGGTTTTCAGATGCCTAAAGCCTTCAAAAACGATAAATCACACTAAGAAATTTGAAATTCACAGGCTGTGGAAACATAAGTTGATATAATTTTCTGAATTATGTTCCATGTTATGCCTGTGCTTGGAAAATACATCAGATAAATACGGCATGTTGTGCTTTTACATGAAATATTAACCGAAATTCTAAATAGGATTTCAAGTAGAAAATATTACTTAAGTAGGGTTGTCCTGTTAATTATCTTATAGCACAGGGTCAGTATACTTCGGACGCGTCAAGATGCCGGCTCTGAAATGCGCTTCTTTACGGCCATCTGCAGCAACTACATTCTGCAAACAAGACTGCGTAAATAGTATGAGATTGTCCCATCGATTTTCGACGCGAATAATCGCGCGGGCCAGCAATAAGACAGGAAATAAGCTACCCAGGGGTCTGAGTGTCTAACACAAACTCCATAACCAGACACGTCGATATACCACCTGTTATCATGCACTTCGTTCTCGCTCCCAAGAGAGGGGACTCAATTCCCAGCCAAGGGCGCATGTCTTCATGACGCAGTGAGACGCCGTGGACTTCGTCTTGTCGCGGGCACTATCCCTCCACCCCTAACCCCTTTTTGTTTGACCACAAAACTTATAGTTTGACGTTGCATTTTTACAGCATCTAATGATGGCCTCCTGCACGGGACTGACAGCTAAGACCAATACTTGTACTGCCCTGCTGATCTCGCGTTCAGCGCCTTTGCAACAAGAACCTGCGACGTGCACATTCGTTTCCATGCACTTTAATGTATTTTATAGCAATAAGCACAAAAATATTCTTCCTCATGCCTAGTTAATAGGAAATAGCGTCTTCATTAAGTTTTTACCCTGAATAAAGTGTGCCTTATAGTCTAAAAACCTATGATTCCGAATAGTTTTGAACCCAACTGGCTCTTAAACTTGCATTATGGGCTTCCAAACTAAAAGATGCATATTTTCCATGCACAGAATGCTGTATATTCTACATGCCATAAAGAAGATGTCATTAAGTGTTGAGGTGGATGCGGACCATGTTGTACACTTTGCAAGCAGCATAACTAAACGGACAGGTACGGTGCTTCTTGAATGGACATTCCGCGATCTTAAGAAACTTTATCGATAGAAAATTAAATGTCAAGGGATGCCGCTTCTTTATGTATAAAATCCGAAAATGTCATTTGCTACCAACTGAGCATACGAAATATTTCGCATGTTTTATGTAAAATATATCCAAATATATAAGGGCATCGAAAACCAATGAGGAAATCCATAATATTCAAGTAGTCGTGCATAAAAAAATATATTGGAATTGACCAATTTCGTGATAGCATATGAACTGTAATCCGTCGCTGCGTAACAGAGATAGCAAATAAAAAATACGGCGATTTGAATTTCCACAGGAAAAACAATGCAAAGCATCAGGGACGTCGTTTACTACACGCAGACGATCAATAAAATGGTAGCTTAGAAACACAAATCGGGAAAGAAAATATGGAAGTAAAGATACAGATGGGGTGTCTAGCTTAAAGGGCTGAGATTAACCACGGCAAGCGGCCACAAAGGAGCCCCTCCAAACGACGGCACCCTGATGTAACCAGAATATGCGGTGACTATGCCGCTATATAACTAATGTTACAAGCCAGTCCAAGTAATCTTTTTTTGTCGGAAACACATTTAAAGATCCGGTTAACATTACACGGGCTAGTATATCTATTACAGGCGATAGCATCGGGATTCAAGGAGTGACCCTTAAGTCTGTAAGGTCCTTTTATAAGTAGCATAATGTTAATGCATCTAAAGTCGCCTATGACGCATAAATTGAATTTTTTTAGTCGTACCAGTCCTG
>CACRXP010001540.1:0-22872 GCA_902702965.1 Spirometra erinaceieuropaei | reverse complement strand
CCAGCCGTCTGTACTACGGGACCAATGGTAATAGGGGATTTGACAGGTGGGGCCGGGGGAAGGCACAGGCGACGAGGTCGAGTAGTTGTATGCAAAATAAAAACCATTGGGAATGCGCGGTTGTACTTTGAGTGGTTGCAAAATAGTTGCCCTAATTTCTAGACCTAACCCGAACACTAACTCCTAAATCTAACCCTTTACCATAACCCCAACCCCAACTGTATTATGTTCATCAGGTAGGGCTACGTAATCACATCATACCCATATTTTTTCTTTCTGTCCGGCCTAAACGTCAAGAGGTAAACTATGGCTTTGACAAATTTAGTTATATATGACTGGACATAAATGTGTGCCGCTACTGGTAAAGACGTCTTTTGTATCTTCACTCTTTTCCCGTCGAGAAACCGGCTTACAATTTGTTGTGTTTACAGCCTTGGTCAGGCTATTGTAGATTAGGTGTCCCTTGTAGCCGCTTAAATAGCACATTCGACAGCCCCGACATTAAACTTTAAATTACATTAAGTTTGAGACCACTAGCATATTCCGGTTACCAGCCACAACATGGGTGTCATCTTGAATCAAAGCGAATTAGGCAGTCAGCGTACATACTCAGAAAGCGTGAATTTGTACCAACAACATGCTGGGCTAGAATACTTATTCCTGAGATGCTTGACGTCGTAATCCAGCATAGCCCTCTCCCAATTGCAAGGGATCCGCACTTCAGTAAGGTCTTCTTACTCTCCTTAAGATTGGAATATTCACTGATAGTACTGGCAGCAAAGTCAAAATGATTACTTCGGTTTCACTGATTTGTGCTGATTATTTTTAATTACTTCTTGAACTAAGATGCCCGGCTAACATAAATCCTGAATACTTCTGCATTGTTGTAGATAACTAAGATGCAAACGTCCGTTTGGAAATAAATTTCTTTTATTTTTAAACGATCAATTAACCATTTTCACACTTTATTAAATGAAAATTAAAAGGACATTTTACGTTGTATAGCTGCCCTGTTTAGTCACAGTCAGTGCCGATGGATTTTTAGACACAAAAGAAAATACCATGGAAGTTCTCAATGCAAATGACATGAGAGAATAAAAGACAAATATTCTAAACCGAGAGGCACCCTCCCATAGCGCAAATATAAGAAGGAAGCCTTTTCGCAAAGACGCCAAAGTAAACGTTTTGAAAACGTTAATAGAACCGGATTTAATTTACGCATAAGTAAGCAGTGAAAAATAGGTTGTCATACCATTTTGAGAGTCAAAATGTCGTTGCCAACGTACTGGCGTATATGAAATGGTCTGGAGTTATCCTGCATGCAGCTGAATTTATTTCTTGTACTTCATTATAATGCGGTCAGCATTTCCTAGGAACTGTATGAAGAAAATGCCGGTAAGTTGACGAGCTGTATGCGAATGTAGGCAATATAGAGTTATTAACCAAACATTCTCAGATTGAGATCCATTAAGGGATTTTTCTAGACAGACGCGCTCTCACATTAAGTTTGGGGACCTATATAACGCCGCTATTAAATGCCAGAGCAGTCTGCATTACCTGCAGTATTATAACTTGTGTAAACTTGCAAGACAGAGATGATACCGAAACTACAGCCTAACGTCATTAAGTAATTGGCCGTACTGTTCATACATTTATTTCATGGCATTTGCTGTCATGTGGAAATACATATGGATTATTATTTATTTCAAATTTTGATTGAATAAATTAAATAGCAAATATAGGTGTGCACCAGTTTCGGTACACAAAAAAGTGGTTTCTATCGAAGAAACATTATCGATTAAAGTGGAAGATGTGAAAATAGTCGTGAGTCAATATGAGATAATATCACAACATTATTAGATGAACGCTCACTGATCGGTTACGTGACTCACTCGCACCGTTGTGTTTTTGGGACTCGCTCAACAGCCCCGCCGGAAGTCGCATAGCGACTAGTGTTATATTCAGAAATGTTGAGATCACGCCCTCTGCGCGATGACTCTGGCTCACAGACGCATAACACACGGTCGAAACAATCAAACAAGAAACAATACTCTCTCTCCCTCCTCCTCCTCCTCCTCCTTCTCCTCCTTCCCGCTGCCCCATTTCACATGCTGCTAGGGTGAAGCCGCTCACTGCGACAGCCTCGAATGTTCGTTCCCTGTTAAACAATCCTAGGAGCAACCGACCGGGAGAGAGGTTGACGCTAGTCGCTCGGGAACCGGTGCACCACAAGGTGGACATCGTCACATTCAGCAAGACCCGGTTCTCCGAACGAGGCGAACTAGAGGAGGTGGGTGCCGGTTACATCTTCTTCTGGAGCGGTCGTCTAAGGCACAGAGACGGGACGCGAGCGTCGCCTTTGCTACCCGGACGGCATCGTGAGACGACTGCCCTGTCTGCCGCAGAACATAAACGATCGACTGATTAGTCTCCGCTGGCCACTACGGGGAGTCAAATTCGCCACCATCGTCAGCGTCCACGCTCCCCCGATGAACAACTCTGACGCTGTGTTGAACAAATTCTACAAGGACCTGCACGCTCCCCTGGCGTTTGCGCCGAAGCCGGATAAGCAGATTGTGCTTGCTGACTTGAACACCGCGTCGGCACAGATCATGCTGCCTGGAGAAGAGTGCTAAGTTCCTATGGTCTCAACGGCTCCAATGACAATGGCCTATTCCTCCTACGAACCTGCGCACAACAATGCCACATCCGGACCAACACCTATTTCGACCTTCCGACGCGAGAGGAGGCGATCTGGGTGCACCCTCGATCGCGAAACTGGCACCTGCTGGATTATGTTCTCGTCCTGAGGCGAGACGAGCAGGACGTGCTGGTGACAAAGGCGATCCTTTGTTGCCGACGGATGGGCCGACCATGGCCTCGTCATCTCCAACGTAAGGATCGGCTTACGGCAACTCAGCTGACCTCAAGGAAAGCGACTACCGACTAAACTGAATACTATTTTGTTGAATGTGCCTGATCACCATCTCCATTTCAGCAATGAACTAGCTCAAAGGCTAAGCAATCTTCCAATCACCGCCGACGAGAACGCCTCCGCGGAGAACCGGTGGTGTCAACGAAGCCACACGATTCGATCAATCGCCCTAAATCTTCTCGGTAACGCACGTCGCCAACATCAGGACTAGTTTAACGATAACGACGCCGCCATCAGCAACTTAATCGCCGAGAAGAATCGCCTGTACAAAGAATACGTCAATCGTTTCACCGACGAAAACAAAGCAGCCTTCTATCGTAGTCGCTGCCTTGTGCAACAGCGACTGCGGCAGATGCAGGAGGTCTGGACGGCTAATAAGGCCGAGGACCTTGACCTTCCGCCCTCTCTACATGAAACAATTAAGACCGTGCAGCAGCTCTCCAGCGGGAAGGCAGCCGATTCGGACGCGACTCCTGCTGAGATCTACAAACACGGTGGTCCCTGACTTATGGAACATCTGACAGTGCTCTTCCAGGAGATGTGGCATCAGGGAAAAGGCCCCTAGTTTTCAAGGATGCCGCAGTCGTCCACCTCTACAGGCGGAAGGCAAACTGTCAAATCGGCGATAACCACCGAGGCATCGCCCTGATGAACATCACCGGAAAGATCTTCGCTCGCATTCTTCCCGACCACCTCAACAACCACCTAGAACAAGGTCTCCTGCCGGAAAGCCAATGCAGCTTCCGTAGTCATTGTGCAACCACCGACATGATCTTTGCCGCCCGCCAACTGTAGGAGAAGTGCCAGTAGATGCGGATCCACCTCCACTCTAACTTCGTAGATCTGGCGAAAACCTTTTACACGGTGAATCGTGAAGGAATGTGGAAAACCATGTGCAAATTCGGCTGTTCTGCGCGATTCAAACAGATGGTGCGCCAGATCCACTATGGCATGGTGGCACACGTCACGGACAACGGGGCCGTTTCAGTGACCAACGGAGTGAAGCAGGGCTGTGTCCTTGCGTTTACCTCTTCAATCTCATGTTCTCTGCCATGCTAATAGACACCTACCGTGACGAACGCCCTGGGATCCACATTGCCTACAGGACGGACGGCCGACTCTTCAAACAGCGGCGGATGCACTTCCAGTCGCGTCCAGTTGCTACCGTCCGACGGCTGCGCCCCCAACGCACCTCGGAAGGGGACATCTGAAGGAACATGGACCTCTTCGCCGCCGCCTGCGGCAACTTCGGACTAGTTATCAACAAGGAGAGGACGGTGGTTATGTATCAACTGCCACCCGATGCTGCCTATGCCGCACGCAAATCAAGGTGAACGGCGCCCAGCTGCAAACTGTGGACAAATTCCCATACCTGTGCAGCACCCTCCCTCACAAAAACAAAACCAACGATGAAGTGGCCAGCGGGTTTCCAAGGCCAGCCAAGCATTCAGCCATTCGCGAAACACAGTTTTGAATCGAAATGGTCTCCGAATCAACACCCATCTGAAGATGTACAAGGTGGTCATCCTGCCGACTCTCTTGTATGGAGCGGAGACCTGCACGTTGTAAATAAACAGGCGCAAATATTCAACTTATTCCACCTCGTCTGTCTCCAACGGATATTGAAGCTGAGGTGGCAGGACCGGACCCAAAACACGGAGGTAGTGTAACAGACAAGCGGGTCAACTGGGAGAATCTCTTCGGGACCGAAGATCACCGTCCTGCCAGTGAAAACCGGCGCAGGGATCTACGAATCCAAACGTATCACTGCTGCCAAAGCCAAATGCAATGCTCGTAAATCCCAACTGTCACTCACAACCGCCTCGCCACGCCAACAATCAACCACCCCGACCTATCTACAATGTCAGCGGAAATTTCGGGCGCCAATCATTTTCGTTGGACATATTCGTACCAAATGCAACACCCCAACGACCACCCGCTGTCCCCTTGTCCCTTTTTTGCTTCGCCTTCCACACCGACAATCAACACTGACCGCACTCCTGAACGCCCACTGACATCCTGCTCCGTCAGCTTAACATCTGCTGCGACAGCTTTTTCACCCACCGTCATTGCACTCAATCCTAACGCACCAACAAACATCAACCTCCCCACCATCAACGCCGGCGATTTGGACTCCGTCCAGACCTGTCCTTATTGCGATAGCACATCCGCCTCACACACCGGCCTTGTCATTCACTTGCGAATCCATCGCACAGAGACTGGCGATCCAATGCCTGGAGCACCAACACTCACTTGACGCAACCGCCTCAACCGCCCACACTGCATGGACATTCTAGGCACATGCGCAATCCCGAAGATCTGCGGTAGACTACCGTCGGCCATACCACACCATCATTTATTCCTCCGCCCACCTCGCGCGACATCATCCACCGTGAGAATCCTACTGTAACATCCCACACAAGCACGAAGTGTGCGTCACGGCTCCGTCTTCATGCGGCTCCTCTGCTGCGTACGTGAATCGAGTCTGAGGCTATTACGGAGCGTCAAGCGCTGTGGCTTGGAAGGTTGCCGACTGATGCCTCAACTCAGTCCACGTAGTCTACCCAGTTGTATGCGTTTGTGTGAAGTGGCGGACTGGTGGGGTTAGAGGCAAACTGCAACGGCTCACCTTTGGCACTCTCACGCATGTGAAGTGTGTGGCGCTCATGCCCTAAATTTCTGGTGCTCCTTTTTGTGGGACCAGGTCTTGCATTTGCTCACGCAGACGAAGTCAATAGTTATGTCAGCCATCGCGCCCATTCCCCGCACCTGTCAACTAACCGGCTCGGACAGTGACTGGGGCCTGGGAATAGGAAGGAAGAGTGAGGTCGAAGACAGCGCATTTTCATCACTATAAACATTCTGACGCGCTTGAATCTATCACGGTGCGCTAAAAGCTGTGGCTTGGAAGCTTGCCAACTGACGGGATAACTTGGACCTCACAGTCGGCCAAGTGCTGTGTGTGTTTGTGTGGAGTGACCGACGGGTGGTCTGAGAGTCAGGCTGCAATGGCTCTTAATGTGGCCTTCATGCCACTTGCACTATGTGGGATCCCAGCCGGTTGTGGGCGGCACGCCCAGGTGCGGCTCTGGTCTTGCCAGCCCCTTTTGCTTGTGGTTAAAGTCCTGATGCTGAGTGGAGCTTCAAGGTGCGGGTTTGACCGGACCGTGCTATCCACCTGAGCCCTCCCCCGCCACCGGTCTTCTTGACTTTGTCTTGACGCCGACTCTAGTTGGGGGAGGAGGACAGAATGCGTCAGATTCTGCACTAGTAAACTATAAACCTAAGCATATACTATAAATATATATTACGTGCAAGTCACTGTGCCTGCTTGACCTTCCTGTTGAGCACACGGTGGATATGTTTTGCTGCGAAGGTCGAGCAGTTACTCAGAAGTAGATTTGTAACAAAGACAAGGGAGATTCCTTTATTGTTGCTGGAGATAAATTTTTTAATATCGTTAATCGTGTTTGTTTTTCCGATCCTACCGGACTCAGAGTTATGATTGCTTTAATAAAGGCAGAATAAATCCGAGACAGCACTGTATCAATCTGTCCACATTCTCCGTCTTTCTTTTCCTCTTCTGTAATAACTTAGCCGACCTTGGGTGTGGTAGTTGATTTCCTCATGGTGAAATTTTCCACCCATATGGAGCTTGTTTGTTTCAGAGGCCGAGAAATCATTGCGATCCCATTCCTGATTGAATAGATAAATTGTTTCTATGTTTCACCAGTCTTTTTTTTCGTTCCTATGTACACCTGGATCTTGAGCAATTACCTCCTCAATATGTGACAGAGAGTGCCATATCCTTAGTGGTGCTGCTGTTTGTGTCCTCTAGGGGTGAACGCGTAGGCAGAGGCTTATAAACGTCTTCGGATAGTCATTTGACAGGAGGTGGTCGCGGTGATATCGGACTTCACATGCGTTTTCATCCGGTTTGCTGCAATGAATCCGGATCCGTCTAGAGTCAGTGGATTGTTGCTGTAAAAACTAAGAAGCTTTGTGGTGTTCCTTACTATCCTACAGACGGCCGTCCCAATTTCATAGTTAGAACTTCACTCGACAAGTACATTAGGAATGGCAGCTGCTGCTCAGTATTTAGGAGCATTGGATTTCTAGAAAACAGGTCGCAGGATCGAGTCCCAGGCCTTGCTCACATCGGGGTTGGGTGTGACTGACTGATGACGGCCGGTGAGTCAAAAATGGCCATTCCAGTCTCCCTCGTCTCTGTCGGCGATGCCATTCTACCGGAGTTAAGCAGGTTATGGAAATTCTGCAGCATGTCGTTTCTTACAATAACAGACATGTCATTATCTTACCGGCCCCAAAAGACCGTCTCATGCTGAGTGAATGAAATCTTTTCTAGATTCCGTAGGACCAGTTCTGGCACTAACCCGGAGGCAGATGAACCTGGGCAATGAGCTTAACTTCGTAACCACCAAGACAAACACCGCCTCCAAAGACAAGACGGGTCAAAAGTTGAGTAAGGCCTCGCCTTCGGATAAAAACTTAGTTAATCGATGTATCTATTCGGCGCCGACATACCGAATCCTGAGCAGTCACATAAAGTCCTGTCTCATTGATAGACAATCGGTTAATCCTCCTGTAACTGTCGCTTATTCTCTTGTTGCTACAACCTTTAGCGATGGATTCTTGCACGCGTTCGATAGCTCAGAACTATAAACAAACTGTTCAGGTGCTCGATCAGTCTTCTTTATTCCGATCCATTTCAGATCACTACCCTTTATCTTCAAAGCCAACCGTAGTTCTAATGCAAGATTTGTATCTTTGAATGAAGATTATTTGTCTTCTTATTTTTCTATAAGTATTAGAGGCACAATTTATTTTTTAAATACAGGTGGTCTAACTTAAGAAATGTATTCAACATTTATGTGGGAAGTATTTCATAGGTTTGGCGTTGTTACTTGTGTTTTTTGAATTGCCTTGGCGCACAGAAAGTCAGTTAAGTGCATTGTGCTGTAAACGATGATTAATAAAAACAAGAAAAGTTCGAAATAAATCTTTTCCGGGAATGCAGAATTCGAGTTTGCTTCCATGAAATTCAGGTGAGTGTGGATATGAGAAATTGCCTTATTTCCAGAAAAATAACGAACAAACCCAGCTTGTAAAGTTCTGCTTTATAAATTCATGGAGTTTCGTGCTATAAACATCAGTAATAGACTTGTTCGACTGTAGTTTTTTTACCATACTGAGAAGTTCTATACGTAAAGAAATTTATATTGAATACCTGCGATATGCTGTCATCGTTCTGCGTATTGCAATTTTATGAAGGTGCCAGACAGTTCCTACCAACAGCTGACTGCGAAAGGATAGGGAAAATAACGGCAAAAGGGTTGTGACATGAGTTGTAAGCAATTATTCTCAGTATTAGCAAGGTTTCTCTATGGCGAATAACTGATGATAGAACCGTGCCCAGAAATACGAATAGTGGACTAAAATAGTTTACAAGTAAAAAAAGACTACGATTATACCCGTCACACATTAAAAAAGATCATCGCGTGCTCATTAAGACTATCTACAAATAAAATCTGTCGATGTTGTCCGTAAACATAATTGGAAAAAGTATGTGAGAATTTGAATTTTATCAAAAAAAGCCATGATCAGGCTGCTATATTAGACAATTTATCGGAAAACGCTCTTTATTTGCTAAAAAGATATTAATTACCGGCCCTCCTTCTAGAAAGGTACTTACTTCAGTGATTAGGGTTTATATTTAGAAAGCGCTAGAAGTCGATCCGGATGGTCATTTGTGGAAAGATGTTACCAAAGGAGCATACTGCGCCAATGAAAAATTTCAAGAATTGTCGACGGTTAATGGAATGGCTGGCTATTAAATTCGGAGAGCCGCCAGTCTGGCGGTCGACTATGGACACGTTCAACAGCAAAGCGTTCGTCAACACTATGAAAGATGATTCTGATTACAACGAAATCTACCGACGACGATTGAATGCCATAATTTTGTGCGACAGTGTCTTTGTACATTGCTGTAAAGAAGTGCCGTAGGCGTGCTATCTCATGAAGTGTTAACCAAGATCCCAAAATGTGTTTTTACCCTGAAAATATTACTTACGTAGAGTTTCAAAATCAATCATCATGCAGCGTGATTCTACAATAATTCAGTTACCTCGAGATGCCGGCTTTCTAGCGAACGTCCTTTTGGCTGCATACAACAGCTACAATCTGTAAAAATGACTATTTCAGTAGCATGAATTTTTCTAATTGATTTTCGTTCTCCTTAAACATTCCGTTATATTTCATGGAAAACAACTATAAAGACATTCATACTTTTTCTTTTCGGTAGGGAATTTCATTTTCAAACTTCATACTATAAGAATGGATTGTAATGGCTTTTTAAAAAGTTCCTTATTGTGTGATTGTTTAATACCGTAAAGAGCTTTTTCATAAAACATCTTGTCTTTGCACTTACCACTGTGGCCTGTAAAGTTTCCAATAGGGCTTATATCCACTGTTTAATTTTATAAACGCCTTATGGTCTCCTTTTATACCGTAGAGTAGCCTATGGTTTCCTTTGCACGGAAAATATACGGCATTCGGTTTGGAAACCCTGAATACAGGGGCGACGGCAGGTCGGGTTCAAAAACATTTGCGAATTGGAAACGTTTATGAAAACTAAGTCATACCTTTCCTTCGAGCATAAAATTGCAAGATGTAATTTTCTACCGAACGAATAAAAGGATGAAGATTGTTATGAATGTTTTCCATGAAGTATGATTGAATATTTTAAAGCATCTTAAGTCAGTGAGAAGACTTCATGCTTATTTAGTAAATATTTTTACAGAGTGTGGCTTTTGCATGCGACCGCAAAAATTGTTCGAAAACCGGCATCTCGTGTTAATGGAATTATCATGTGATTATAATGAGAATTGATTATTTTTAAGAACCCTTTTTAAGTAGTTTTTTTAAGACGAAAATTTATTTCAGATTTTTGGCTAGCATTTCATGAGATAACACACCTACTGTATATCTCTGATAACACTTGCGACTGTAATCTGACGTGCTAGACAACAGCCAGTTTCTCCGCATGTGGCCTTCAGTCGATTTCTACTCCTGCCAACATCCTGAATCTCATTCCGATCGAAAATGTTTTCGCGTCTATTGAAAGACCTTGACACAAGTGAAATAAGGAAACTTTGATGCGAGAAAAGCATGACTTTTCCCCAGATAATCACGTTGGAAAATCCATTATAGAGTATCTGACCATCTGCATGTCTGAGAGACTCTCCGCCTTGATAGATGCAAATAGACAATAAATAAAGTACCGATCGTTCGCAACTGTTATTTTTTCATTTTCCTGCGCCTCTTTTCCTTATGCACCTGTATAGTCATTCCATGTAAGGTATTTGTAATGCTGTCATATTCAGAATTTTCAACTTCAAGAAAAAGTAATTATTTTTATACGAGTAAATATTAACTTGTAAACCTGCCTATGCCTCTTCTTCCACTGCTGTAAGACTTCATAAATGCAGTTTTCACGGACTTTACGTTATAAGGATTTCCTTGCGATAACACAGGACATTTCGTGAGAAATTTAAGTAGACTTTGATTGTGGTGATGGATTAACAGGGAATTTTTGTTCTTTCAGAATAGAGGATTTAAGTAACTAACTAGCGACCTTCTTAGCAACAAGAGAAATGCTATTCTGTTCTCACATGACAGAATACGAGTCTTCGGACGAGCATCTTTTCAGATATTAATGCAATAATTCTCTTAGACAGCAGATCTGTCTATTTAGTGTGCGCATTTTTCAATAAAGTTTAGTGCTCCTGTCAGCCCAGTTGAACTGAAGATCAAATCATACGTTCATCACAACTAATTTTGTCTTTCAAAGAGTAGAGTAGCGTTGTTTTGGAGAAGATCAAAATATTCCCCTCAATTTGAAAGATACCGTAGATTTTATTTACTGAGAAGCTTTCCAGGAAATAAGCTATTTCACTTTGACCCATCCGTAAAAAAATTGGCGACCCATTTGTGACTAGAACCCAAGGCAGCAAAAAGAGGGGCCTTAGTACAGCCAACGGCCTGGTCACCTGAGCTACGAGGACCCACTAGCAGTCATTGGGTTAATCAAATTTGGATTAAGTTGCCTGCTCAGTCTTCCGGAACGTATGGGATCTGCCAAATCTGATGAAATGAAGCTGAATACCTAAGCCAAATTGCAAAAATAATCAATCTAGAATCTACTAGATACCTGCCAGGCTCACGTACTTAATAAATGTTTTGACAGATTTTGAGTAATTTAATTTGACCCAACTGTGGTAAATGACATACGTTGGGGAACGATGGGCGGATAAGAAAACAAAGGCATGACTATATTCATAGTTGCCAGTAGGGTCTTGCATCTCAGATGGCTAGATCGCTGGCTGTACTTGATACGTCCATTTTCTGTCTTGGGTCGGAATCTCACCAAATCGCCACGTTATTCACAAGTGAACTAAAATAATTTATTCGGAATTTGCCAAAACACCCACAAGACATCTATCCTCTCTGACAATATTAAGCATAACCTTACACAAGTTCTTCTAGCATTAAAAGACTCCTGTAATTGTTATGTATTATACTATCTTCATATCGAGTACAATTAATGAATAGAAAAATAGCAGGGTAGAGGAACATTTATACGGCGGTACTGAAACATTCCTCGATTACGCGCAAATAAATTAACCAAACTGCTTTCTTCGATTGAAATGTGCAACTGTAATGAAAATTCAGATTAACTATATGAGAGATTAATTATTCGTATATTTGCTCCATTAAGTACGATAGAATTTATACAAACACTCGACATCAATGAAAACCCATCCGTTGTTTTAATAGAAAAAAAAATTTCAGAGCGGAATTTATGCATGTGGTTGAAGTGATCGTCCTTAAAATGCAACTTGCTAATCTGTCGCAAATGAACTCCACTTATAGCTCACATAGGCATTTTTTAAAACATACGAGTAAAATTTTCCTACCTTAAATTCATCACGAATTTTATATTAATGATTATTCCCCTCTCTGTCATGGTACGGGTATATTTGACTAATTGACACCATTATAGAATAGTATTTTACAAGGTGTGGGCTTTCAACAATCAGTAATTTAGTGTGTGCCTGATAAAAGCTAACTGAACTAGTAACCTTATCGATAATCTCTTTGGATGCCAAAAATATCTGTCTCCAGTTTAAAAGGCTGAAAGTCAATGATCACGAAGCCCTTATCTTTTCTCATTTCTTGGTCAGACTGAAGTTTTCTTTTCAAATTGATCTGAATATACCAAAAATTATCATCTATGAAAAGTGATACTAGGGAACAACCTGAAGGGAATTAAAATGTCCTAACATACTTCCTCTTCTCTCAAAATCAACAAGATTGATTAATCATTAACAATATAATCTACGGTTGATGCATTTTTAATTAGCTTGTTCTAGAAAACATTGATCGCAATGAGAACCTTTTTAACAGTTTAAAGGCAAAATTGAAAGTTCAGAGTTCTGTCTATTGTCTGAACTTAACTGTCAGAATTACATATCAAGAAGTGGTGTCCTGCATTATTGCAGAGTCCTTATTAAATCATATGCTTCCTTCTTATTCACATTTCAATGTTACGGATTTCACCATTAATTTTGCAGAAAAATATCAATACTCCCTTTGGCCAAGAAATAAATATAAAACGAATTTGGCAGTATTGAAATACACTGAAAAACCTAATGAACAAATCCTAATTAGTGAGTCAGAGCACCGCAATATTAAAAACATAATTTTAATGGCCTTAATTCTCATTGGCTAAAAATACTTAGCACCAATTGCATTTTGGGTATAAGCAGATGCGAGTAATACGATGCGTTAAGTTCTCAAACCTCCTCAATACTATGTTGTGGACTGTTGTACGCCTCTTGGTAAGTATTTATAACTGATTATTTGTAAAATGTCAGATTATAGGCACTGCCATTGCTGAATTTTTCCATGGGAAACTCACGGTGGGGAGCGCATTGGCAGGAGGAAAGTATGCAGATTCTGCACCGATTACAGGAGTTTTTTACGAGGAGGATCTAATGAACGTTGGCGCGCCAAATGGTGAAGTCTTGTGTTTAAACGAAATTCAATTTTTTTGGAACGTTTCGTTAAGAAGGTTTTATTCCACTTATGTATGTGCCTTGTAACTAAAAGGGCTATATTTGTTTTATTTGTCATTTGAATAGGTAATCAGCTGAAGTGGACTAGTTGTCCAAGATGTGAAAACGTATGTCTTGATTCATACATAACAAACATTATTCACTGTAGGGCTCCTAGCTATATGTTTATAATGGTCTGTCCATTTTATTTTAAACTGGAAACCACAAATCCTAATTTGTCTAATCAGAGTACCACCTTCGTTTTGCAAATCAGCATTACTAAGCACTAACAAAACAAGGAGAACGGGAGAAGTCATTGACATATACGTTCTGGAGAATACGCTCTGGGTTGCACTTCCTTGCATACAGGAGACTAAACATAAAACGCGCAGTTACCAGTGGTAAGCAGCCAATGGACGTGTTTATATGCAAATTACTTATTCTATTTTATTTTAGGTTTAAAATTGGCTAGTTTCTAGATTTTCAAATTCGCTAGACGTTTTTAAAGGAGAACAACAAAATAACCTGGCATTTGGAGCATTGTTTGCGCATTAAGATGATAAAACTTTAATCGGCATTCAGAAAGTTTTATCCCTTCTAAACTTGTCCCCTGCATTTCTCGCTCCTATATCTCATCCATATGTTTAATCCAGCAGGTTATAAAAAAAGAATTGTAAGTCTGATAATCGTGCGATTGAGTATTTTAAGACAATCCATTATTTATGCGTACCTGCCAATAACGTTTGCAATATTAGTTCGAGGGAGGCTGATTTTTATGTTTTTCCTCTTACTCCAGGCCTTCTGTGTATAAAAGCAAACGGAAATGCCATGGATCGTTTTTATAAAGATTATCGCATCCAAAAAACATTAATGACAATCATGAAGAGATTTTAAGTCTATATCTAGCAGATTCAAATATCAATTTTTGAATTATTCGTTCATAAGTGTGTATTCTTTTAAATGTGTGAAGCAAAATGCTTTGCTTTATTGGGTTTTAAAAGCTAATTATTTTGGTTGAAGCCATTTTTGTCAAATATCATTCATGCCTTTATTTTTAGGTTCCGAGGGAATCAAAAAATTGCCCCATCGAAGCATTTTAGCATAGATTCCGTTGGCGTACTATATATACATAACGTTTCCCGACATCATATGGGAAAATATGAGTGCGCCAGCAGCAGAAAGAAGCGGAAGGAGACAATCAGGGACTCAAGGGATTTTAAAACAAAACTGACTTACAACATTTCTGTTCTGTGTAAGTCTTAACACTGGCGAGATTTGCGTGGTCGGTTGGATAAATTAAGCACTTAAGTTAGTGTCCATCTTATTCATTCAGAGGCATGAGAGTTCTGCTAACGCAACTATTCGATTCAAATGTTTTGGCTTATTTTATCCCTCTGAAGATAAACCCGAAGCTATAGAAATCCTCCAAAACTCAACGCGTCCAATGACAGGGAGTCTGGACCTGCTAACCTGTTGTCTGAACGCAAATCCAAAAGTGGAAGCAGTGGAATGGCACTTGTTTCCGAACGTCGAGGAACAAAGCAATCTTGAAAATGCTATACTCACGCGAAACCTGCGCATCAGTGGACGTGATGGAGTAAAATGGCAAGCGGAGATAAACGAAAACGGCGACTGGCCTGATGCGATTGAGTATGTTGTCCATGTAAGTAGAACAGATTATAATGCCTGATGAGGTGGGCATCAACTGATGTGAGTACATTCATCATCAGGTATATGGTCAAAAATATTTTAAGAATGCAAAACTGAGTGGTTAGGAGAAGGCCCGGGTATGCGGGAGGAATAGGCACACATCACTTTCCTACATCAGACCCTGGATGAAGGATTATCAAAACTAAATAATTTGGATTGTCGTTCAGCAAGCATGTCAAAGCAATAAATTACGACAGTCTCCTGGTGTAGTTATTGGTATGTATGTGCGCACATTTTCGCAGGCATTTAAGAATCGGATTTGTCAGCAATCAATACATGTCGATTTGTTTAGTTTTTGTAATAGGGCAGTTCAAAAGTGCTCGAGAGTCATATTCTGTAAAAAACAAATCAAAATCTCTCTTGGATTTAGAACAGAAGAAGGAGATACGATCATTGAAGGAAGTATTTCGTTTGCCTGACGCTGCAGCTTGCATGCTGATAATACTCAAAATTCATTCTTGAGACCAAATGCTGAATGAGCATTAGACAAGTAGACTATCATTTGTTACCCGCGTTTTATCTTCCAACGGATATTCAAGGCCACTTGTTTAAGACATAGGCTACATTCAGATTAACATAATTTATCATATATCGCATGGATTTTCTGTCGGCAAAAACGGAAATGGAAAATGGACACATACTCGTAAGTTCAAATAAAAGAAAACCCCAGTTTGATGAAACTCATCGAGCTCCGCATCCCTTGAAACGCAGTTTTCAATTCACCTTTAAATGCACTCCTTTCATATGGTCACTTCATCGCAAATGGTCCATACCAATTATATTTTGATGCATGAACATATTGTTGTTACAGGTACTGTTTTCTTAAATAATGGACTCCTGACGAACCTTTAACTCAACGAAAGCTCTTAAGACGTACAACGACAGCTCGTCGCACAATCCTAAAACTTTTAACTTTAAAAAATCTGGAGAACGCTCTCCGTTTGAGTGTTTTTGTTACATTTTTAAAATATCTGCCTGGTGCCTGTACCTAGGGTGATAACATGTCGTGCCGATTCTACTGTGCTGATGCCGGCTACATTATCGGAATGTATAAGGCGCCAAAATTTATATCTATTTTTTTTCAGTTCACATAAATATTTCACAGCCCATTTCGTTTTGCAATACCAACTGTTTTAGTTTTTGATGCCTCGCAGATGGGAACGATTTTCTCTCTATATGCAGTACGTGAGCTAACTCGCAAAGCGTCAACCGAAATTCCGAAATGCGTGTTCGTTTCGGAAAAATTGTGTAATTAGGGTCGGGAAACTATCATTTTACAGCACAAATTTATAATATTTCAATTACTGCAGGATGCTGGCATTCGAACCAACTACTTTTTGGCTGCATGTAAAAACCGTACTGTGTAAAAAATGAATTTTTCTCATTGATTTTCGATGCCCTTACAAATTCAATTATATTTCATGGGAAACATGCAAAAATATTCATTTCTGTGCTTATTTGGCAGAAACTGACATCTTCGTCCAATTGTATACTCAAAGGAAGCGTATAATTGGGTTTTAAAAACGTTTCTAATTGCGGCATTTTTAAAACCGTGAAATGCCCGGTCATAAAACGTCATGTCTCCTTATTTACCAAGGTGGCTTACAAAGTTAACAATATGGCTCAAATCCACTGTTAAATTTTATGAACTCCATATGATCTACTCGTAACATCTTGGAGAAACTTATGGTTTTCCGTACGCGAAAAACATGCGGCTTGTAGTTTGGGAACATTGAATGCAAGTGTAACGGCAGGTGGGATCCAACATAATTCAAAAATTGGAAAGGTTTTTAAAAACCAAATTGTATCCTTCCTTTGAGCATAAAATCGGAGAAAGACGCCATTTTCTGCCTAATCAACATAGAAGTTAATATTTCTGCATGTTTTCCATGACATATAAATGAATTTTTAAGGGCATCGAACATCAATGAGAAAAATGCATGCTATTAAGGTAGCCGGTTTTTACAGAGTATGGTTTTCACATGTGACCAGGAAGAATTTCATTCGAAAGCCGGCATTCTGAAATAATTGATTTACTATAGAGTTATGCTGCATAACGAGTAGTTTTACGATCCTACTTAATTAATCTTTTCGAAACGAAAACGCATTTCGGAATTTAGGAAGACATTTCATGACTTAGTCTATCTACGGTCATCTATGATTACCATTGATCATGAGGAAAGCACCAAATTTGAAACTAACCCGTGTTGCACGTATGTATATATCAAATAAATTTGATGTGCCTCGGGTACCTCTTGATCGAGTCTTTTGATACTTAATTTCGAATGGACTTGACAGGAGATCTGTTGGTGCCTTTAATAAGTTTAGATAAGCAAAAATCCTAAGACATCAACGACGTCGTTTGAGATAGCACACGATTTAACCTCTATTACTGAAATAACCTTAATGTAATGCTGAGGCATTTTTTCTTCACTGGGTGATACAACATTTACCAGTTCATAACAAAAAGAACCAATCATTAAACGATTACAAAAGCTAGATTATTAAACATTTCTTGAAAGAGCAAAGATGAGCGCTCGGAGTTTCATAGTTTTCAAGTAAAAATCATATAAACTTATTACTTGCCGCAGAAAATCATAAATCCCAAAGAACATGTAGAAAATAGGATCAACTGTTGGAAATTTGATTGAAAAAATTACCAACAGTCATATACTTTACAAAGGCAGAACATACATTGACAGAGTCATTTAAGGACAAAGAAGTCAAGTACCAGAAACCGTCCATTTGAAATTAAGATTTGCGTTCCTAGTTTCTGTTACCCTTTCATGGCGCTGTAACACTATCCAATGATGCTTTAAAGTATCATCAGCTAACCAAAGACATTTATGTCTTTACAAAGTGCTTTTTTGTCCCGTTAATGCCTATTCTGTTCATATATGGGTGGCATTTCCGAGGACCTCATCCAATTATCACAACGTAGTCCATAACAGATTGACCACTCGACTTCTTCTTTATTAATTTAGTCAGACGAATTTATCCTACAAAGCGCAAAAAATGTTTCGCACCACTTTTATAGAACGTTTAAGGTTAAATTTTTGAGCATTGCCAGAATCACGTTCGGCACAGATTTTGGTCACTGTCATGTATTTTCAAAATTTGGGTTTAGGTGTCTAAACCAGCAGGTCCATATTTCAGCAGATTGATGGGAGCGGTCATTTGTTTTTTTGGCGTGTAACAGTGTCATTAGAGAAAGTGGGAAAATTCTCATTCAGTTAAAAATTCAAGTCGTTGTAATACTGGCCTACGTGTCAAAACAATTTATACTAAGCCATTCCATCCGCATAATATTTGAATAACTATTAATAGGTAAAGTGTGATCGTTTAGTTAATAATTACAAGCCTCGGCCTAATTCTGAGCGTTTATCAGCGGTTATTTGCAAAATGTTTTTGACCAACTTGCCAAAATTGTCCTTATTTATGAAGAATGTTTATGGGCACATGGGGAAACTTAATAAGCTGCTCGAAGTCCAAACAGGACCACCGACATTTTTGAACTAGCTTAATGAGAGAACAATAACTGCTAATATCTTACGCTTAAATACCGAATACACTCTGAACTAATTGGGCCTAGTATCTGCCCTACCCTTCTCATAAGTGGGTATCTGCATGATATAACAGGAAATTTTGTTGGCCTACCGAAATACTTATACTTCATGGACGGGATATGGCAACCGGGCAACAGAATTATGTAATATGCACGACTCGAAAAACATTTCTACAGAATCCAAAACCGGCCTAAACGCATCAACCAAACGCTTTTGTTAATAATGAGTTACCATCAGTTAAATAAAGGCAAAAATGGTTGAAACTGATATCACTCTCGTTAGAAGTATAACTTTGCTGAAGAAAACAGGAAATCGCGAAATTCCAAATGTCCCCGTGGACTGAGAAAGTTTTATTAGTGAAGGTACATAAAGGATGCACATAAAAAATTTAAATAAATAAAATGGCATAGAGGAAGTTGGAAGATATTTCTGAACACTTCCCGTGGTCTTCGCTCTCCAGCAACTAGCATAACATGCAGTATGACAGCTGGCAAATGCTCATTGTTTAATTATCTGTTCCAAAATTGCGTTTCGATACGTTTATGTTATTTTTCGCTTTTACTTTGTTCGGCATGCTTCTAACAAAGGCAAAAGGGTTTTGGCTGATCTCTTAAATGTCGACCTCGAAGGATGAAACGCATCGCAAAACCGCAGACTTAACAACAGTTCAGTAACAATCATAAATACACGGCTTAATACATATCCAAAATTTTTGCCTCCAAATATTTGCTACAGATTTTCTGACTACAGTGGAAACCGTTGATCTTTAGTAAGGCCTGTAAGTATCAGCGAATTCTATTTTGTTTTCATTGTTCTCAGTCAACCGCACTAAGAATAGGTTCTGTAGTTTTTGTTTATCAAACTCTCAAACTCAGATAATACCTGAAGATTTCTACTTACGTAGTGAGTTTCCGAACTTTTTTGTGTAGACTCAGCCAAACATAAAATCTCAGTTGAGGAAATCGACGTCCACAAGGGAGGCTTGTGGTGCCTGACCTCTTGCCCAAATTAAGGTTATATCTTATAAGTTTTTCTTTACCACAATGCTCTAGTGGAGTAATTTGCCTAAGAATGTCTACCGTCTTCAGTCTTTTTCAAAGCAAAGACAGCTTACTGGTGGGAACCGTTTCCACGGTCATTAATCTTCTTGAGAGAAGCTACTTACCCTTGCTGGAAACGAAAAAAATTTCCCTTTTGATTTTACAACCAATTTTGTTACAGTTTCTTACTTTGATGCTCCAGTCGGGCACCGAGTCCTTACTGAGTCTTTACAGGTCCAGCTGTTAAAGTTGCTAAATTTATCACTACCTTCTCGAAGTAGTCTAAACGAATAAGCAGGGTCACAGCGACTGAGGTACACCGGATCTGCTACATAAACTTTGGCCACTTCGTTTCACGAATTCTCGTTTAATATGGCTTTTAATCCAAGATGCGGATTTTTGCGACTTGCCAAAATAATGTCGACCACAAAAACAAAAAGTCCGCAAAACTCCGCCATAGTATTTAAACGTTAATTATTTATGAATTCATCATTATTCCAAATATTTTAACGTATTTTCTTATCTACTGGTAAATTTTAATGATGTACTAGGCCATCGCATTTCGCTTACTCCGCTAAAAATCAGCAGTTTTACAAACAGTATTTGAGAAAATATTTTTCTGGTCGTAATTTAATTGTTTATTGTAACTGGAAACGGACACACTGGGGTTCTTACTTAGCCTAGTTTCTTAGTGAACTGTAACTTTTTAAAATGCACATCAAAGCTGCAATTTATATCCACCACCACACATTTGTTTAACTACTTTCAGGTACCGAGCCTCTATAAAGTACCTCAAGGTCTATTGTTAAAATAATTAAGTCTTTTGCTAATGAACGGTGGTCTTACACGTCACACTAAAGCATTGTTTGTCTCATCCTTAACAAACACTTGGAGACAACCGGGGAACGGCTGGATTCAATAATTATTCAGAGCAGCCAGAAGTGGTTTCATTTTTTTATCAGCAAAAAGCCAGGTATACATTTATTCACCTATAAGATCAGCCCCGAAAACGAAGAGAGTTATAAAAAATGCGAGAATCTAAAACTATTAGTAACGAACGGTCTGCAGAGAAGTGACTGTATAGTTATCTCACCAATGAATTTTGCCTGTACCGCTTACTTTAAAATTGTATTTATACAGTTGATTATTATCTAATTTTTCGCAATTTTAGCATTCAGAATGCCTCACAAACCTAGTGTCTGTGGAGTTACCATACCATGCTGGACTGTACGTGTGTAGAGGAAGAAATAAGCTCGGGTGGGGGGCTTATTCACGTCCAACTAAACTGTTTGTTAAAAGTAAGTAAAAACATAATAATTAAAAAATTTCGCTGAATGAACAAAACACCTAAATTTTTCTGCCGTTTTGACTTTTTAGACCACTTGAAGGGTTTGAGTGGACCAGAAGCTCAATATTTGTCAAAAAGCGCTAATTTTGCCCTTTCTGTACCGTGTGAAGCATCAACATACCCACTAACAAACGTGACATGGAGGATACTGAAAGTAATGGTATGTGACCTACTTGAGCCTGCAGAGCACAACTATTCATTTTACATATTTATGAGGCTTGAGAATACCGTATGTTCTCATATGAACTGCGGAAGCGAGAAATCGTTTCCTGTAATTTAGTGTGTTGCATGAGAAATTAGAAGAATGCTTTTGGGCATCCTTCCAAATTTTTTGCTCATGCCCGCACAGTAAAACTGCTTCATTAGAAGTAGTTGAAAAATTAGCTGAAGACAAGTTCGTCCTCAGACGTTGGTGGACTTTGCAATTAAGGCCATAATAAAATGCCTCATATTTCAGACATGTTACCAAAAAAACAGTGGAAATCAAGAATGGTTATTTCTGTCTTATTCATCATTACTAAAGAGTCATAGTGAGACATCATGTGGTTGCAGGCGATTTCATCAGAGTAGGATGCTCTGGAGCAAAACAAAGCAGACAGACCGCGTCTTCTTAGTGGTGGCGGGAAATAAGCGTCAAACCGGCCTAGTATACAACAATCTTTCCCGACTGAAAAACCAAAAATCTGCATTTCTGCCATGCCGCGCTTCGCGCTGCAGTGCGCACTTTCTCGCACGTAAGATCCGAGCCCCCCCCGCATGAAAGTCTGGCTGTTTCATTTTATCACTCACCGCACCCTAGTCATCGAAGGCAGGTTGATGAAAGAGGAGAAAGAGCGGTTGATACATCGGTCTGTGCCCCTGCGTGAGGCATAAGGGCGACCTCTTCCTCGCGACGGTCGAAATAGTGCCAATGTAAACTTTCGGTTTTATGGAGTGTTGTGTGGCTTAAGAAGTTGGAGGGGAAGATTTGAGAGAGAATGAAACTCATTGATAGTATAAAAATATCCCCACATATCAACTCATCGGTCTACAAAAGGCTTATATATTAAGCTATTCTGGTTCCAAACAGATTATATGTAAGCATACTTATCATATTTGGAATCGTTCTATGCATAAAACTCCTTACGAAGATATCATAAACCAGCTAACCCAAACAAAGATTCTAATATTTTCCAGATTTTTCCAAATACATCTTTTGTTAAATTATTGAGACGTGCGCTTAACTGACCACGCAATTAACCGCATCATAAGTTACTCCGACCTAGGCTTGGAATGGCCTAAACAATTAAAACAAGTTTAAGAGGACATTTAATTGTTTGCTTCGTCTGCTAGTTTCAAAGTGGTCTTCCTGGAATTCGCCTACGAAGATAACAAACGATTAAGAGGGCCCTGAGCGCCAGCTTTCGAAATTCAATTTTTAAGTTTACCGAAACGCTAACTGCACAAGCGCATTTGAGCACCTCGCCTAGTGGCTCATGGTAGTAAATGGTCGTTACTTCACCATTCGCCCGCAGTGACCCTCAACCGTAGTTTATGGTACCTTACTCCCGAAATCTCAAACACATAAACTTTAATTGCAGTACAGTACTCCTTGCACCGTCTCTCTTTTGACGGTCGGTTTGCAGCAGACATAGAATATGCTGAGGCCAGATACCCCCTTGATCAGCAGTTAAAGACTTCTACTTCCTAAACACTAGAACATTGTTAAACTTGGCCTTCTGTGAACTTGGTTTCTCCTAGATTTCGTTCTTAAAGATAGAAGTGTCAGTATTTTGCATCTTTCATCCACGTACAATATCTTTTCATGCTGAATTTAAGGAGGCAAAACTGAACCCCCAGCCAAACCATTCCAACACAAGTTACTTTGCTTCAACGGTGAGCAGTCCTTCACTTCGCGTATGGTGCCCTGGAGCCAATTCAATCCTTTGCTGGAATGTAAAAGAGGAGGACCTTTCAACTGTTCATGTTGTTGATGACAGAGCGACACTACATTTTGCTTCTGACAATGCTATTGAAAGTAACATTATATACGCATGTATTGCGTCTAATGAGTTCGGACGTATGGAGATACACTCTCAAATTTCCAGCAGACAAGGCAATTCCGTCCGAAGAGAGACTGCACTGGGTATGTTAACAT
>CACRXP010001539.1:12413-42705 GCA_902702965.1 Spirometra erinaceieuropaei | reverse complement strand
TATACTTATTCCTTGTTCTTGAGCTTCGGATTTTCCTCTCGTTGGCTCATTTAAGCCGCTTGTCTGGTTTTGTAATGAGTTCCTGTTGCCATCCTCTTCTTATATACATGCTAACTGTTTTTGCGTCAGAATAACGCTACTGCGCCTTATTAAGTAGTTTTTCTAATTCATAATTTTTTTGCCGCGGTTGACTGTGATGACGGTTTTTACTAACACGGGGCGAATTGGGAGTCAGAAATATGATTCAGCTTTCAAGTTATTTCCCTACTGATCCCAATGTCTGCTAGAAGGGTTGTCTAACGTGAAAATTTGCAGGACTACTTCATGAAATGGGTTAGGACGAGCACGGTTCTGATAGACGTCCCTCGAATTAACTTGGAAGTTTGTAGAAAGTGGGGAATAAAACCATGTTTGACGAGTAATCACATCCAGCGAATGTTCAAACATCCTAGCTCCAATCTGACCAACCTTTTCTGACCGCAGATGCGCATTCTCCCCGCCGTGTAAAGCTGTAATAAGTCCATCGACCTCGCCAACCTCATTCACAGTACCGCCACGTATCATTTACACTGTTAAAACTGAGCCCGAAACTTAACTGAACCTGACATTCAGGACATTCGTTCATGCAGGAATTGGCTTGCACCACACTCCGTGCGATCCTTTTCAGCGTCCAGTAGCATGTCGCGTCATTCATAAAGTCCTACCGCTCACAAGACGCCGACGAGCCTGCAAGGAACAGGCAATCGCAGGTGTCTCATCAACGATCCAAGCTAGAAAATCAATTGATCCCAAATGTGTTTAAGTTTGGACAGTCAGTCTACACTGCCGCAGACGCACCCCGATAGTTCAGCGGAGTCTACCACTGCGACACCAGGTCGGCGCAGTAGGGACTTGCTCGTGAATATGCACACAGTGAAGCGAACTTTCAATGTATCTACCTCATCCCATACCCGTTGCATTCTGGTGAAGAGAAAAGTCAAGGGGATCGGGGTTGCACGTGGTCGTGCTGGCTGGCAAAGCTAAACCCCGTCTACGCGTGCGACTCGTGACTTTACCCCTAGATCCGCGCGTGCCAGACTCGGTTCAGGGGGCGTCGAGCAGTTCATACAAGGGTCATATTGGGAGAGCCACTGCAGAATGACCCTCAGTCATGAGGAGGACCGAGTTTCCCACCAGCTGGTAGCCTTCCGAACCGTCAACAATTCGTGATGGTTTTGAGGCTCGTCTGTTTGTTTATAGTGGGAACTCAGTCCTGGATCGATTTCCCTCTCCCTCTACTCTCCTTCTTATCTCAATGGTCTCTCGGAGTCAAGCTGATTTGGAAAAAGGATGGGGCATGGTGGCCGATGCGACGCGACGTTACTGTCTAACGCCTGCTACACACAGAAGCTCAGGTTTCACAGGAATAAGAGGTGCCGCGAAAGTGACTTTTTAGGGATGAGCCTTTGCCATCTAACACGCCGACGGAGGACTAAATTATCCTGTCAGCCGGCAGCCTTTTAAGGCATGGATTTGAGATGTTCAAACGCGTCAGACCTACTGCTGCGAGGTATGCGTTGGCTTGCATGGAGAACGAATGATTCAGAATCGGTCTCACACCCCAATCCCCCTCAATGTGGCAGAGACCTCTCTGAGGCTGTTCGAGATGAGATTGAGCGCGGTGGTTGACTTTGCACGGGATCCTTCGTTCAATGTGAGCCATACGCACACAGATTCTCCACTTCACATGGTCGAGATGTGCACATGCTCTCCGCAGCACTCTGCCAGCTTGCATTACACGCTTGTTGTCTAGTCGGTACGCCACTCTCTTCTGTCGGTTGTCGTTTTCATGCGTGTGATCGTGTAGGCCCACGCATAGTCTAGGTGAGCTCGTACTTGCCCGTGCAGTGAGGTGGTGTGGGGGCAGCCTAGGCTGTAACATACGACCGACAAGATTCTTTAAGGGGTCCGAATGTCCTGGGGGCACTTGGCGCATGGGAAGCGTACGTAGCAAAGTTGTCGCGAGACCCCAGGCTCTGATTATCTTGTTGAGTCGCAGTGGACTTGCAGGTGACTAACTAAGCCGATGCGCTGTCGGGATGTGCGATGCAGTAGGACAGGCTGGCACTGCGTCCATACGGCAGACAGTGGGCGATGAGTGTCCTTCCGACTTTCCGACTGGTACTGGAATGCTATGTTTCCGTGAGGATAAATGGGTGACGTTCTACGGGGATGGTGCAAGGGATGCGTTTGTCGTGCTCGCATTATGATAGGGCTGGAGGTGTCCAGGACAGCCAATCACGACCTTGAACGTCAGGTGGCGGTACTGACAAATTATACAGGAGATGGGCCGACGACTATGTAGCACAATGGTTTCAAAGCCTCATCCTTTCTTCCTGTCCTCGGCGCACCTCAAAAATCGTTGATCTAAATGTTATCGTGTGGTTTAAGCCTGCTGATCCCCTGCTAGACCTTCTGAGGTTGTAGTTTGTCGTCCTTTCGTCTGCCCAACTGCGAGCACACGCGGGGATTCGTTATTACTTTAGTTGCTGGGGCAGGCATGCGTCAGCCATTCTCGCGACGTGGCAGTCGCTATCGCACTGTACGTGGACGCAGCATTTATGTTGAACTCGACCCTTTTTCCTTTCGCAAAGTCAGATTCCGAGATGTTTTCTTTCGATTTCACCTTCGGTGACCAATGGGAGGAGTTCGGGTGAAGGTTGTTCAATTTGTTTATCTGGCAGGCTGCTACCCTTTTGCCGTTCACAGCTGCTGCGCGTCGGTGTTATTTACGTTTACAGCGAACACACCCGGATGCGCCGAGCCTACAGTCTGGTCGACTGCAGCACACACACACACACACACACACACACACACACACACACGTGCTTCCAGGTATGCGCAGAGGTCCTTGCTTCATCCAGCGATAAATACCACTCGGGCGCGGAAGATTGCATTAATTCACACTAGCCCCCAAAAGCATGATCTGACCGTTTGACCGATGCAAGCTACAATGCGGCACTGGTGACCTGCACCCTAATTAGTTTATATTGAGGCAGACTTACACAGCGGCTACCGCGCTCTCTCCTCCCGCCGCCACATTGTTCCGCCAAGACGACCTGAGGTGACCTCGGGCTCAATGGATGACAAAAACTAAATAGCCAATCTACTTAGGCCGCACAAGACCTGTTCCCAACTAAATGCACCATGATATACCAAAGAACATGCTTTCCACCTAGGGGGGTCGCGCACGCTCCAATATGAGACGTTTTGTCCGCTATATAGGCTGAGAGCAAGTGGTCACGTGGGTGGCTTCTGTATTGTATGATGGGCCCACATGTGTATGTGTGCACCCCAAACGGGCCACGTGGCAGATGCACTGGACCAACACGAGGGCCATATCGGGCTCTGGCAGGCGTTATTGGGAATGCGCACCATAGCACATGCCAACATTTCGGGGTGCGGTGGCAGACGTCGCGCACACTGGAACCCATGCGGTCCTCCCCATTGTTGTTGTTATTGGTTAAAATCCTGGTTATTTGCTGTGTGGACCAGAGCCTGTGGAGTGGAGCACCAAGGTGCGGACTCGGCCGCGCCATCCACCTGCGCCCTCCCCCCCCCTCCGGTCTTTTTAACTGTCTTGACATCGAGTCCAAGTAGGGGGTGGGGAAGAGAGAGTGCTGTAGATGCAACGCAAGTCTACATTCACTATAAACTACTTCACGCACAAGTCACCGTGCCTGCTTTCAGCTTGCTGTGGAGCACGTGGTGGTCATAGTCGGTAACGACGGTCGAACAGCGGAAGGGGACATGCGAGGAAACATGAATCTCTTCTTCTTCTTCTTCTTCTTCTTCTTCTTCTTCTTCTTCTTCTTCTTCTTCTTCTTCGCCGCCGCTGCCGCCGCCGCCTGCGTCTTCGCGCCTACCCTCTTTAGTCTTATGTTCTCTGCCATGCTGATGGACGTCCACCATGGCGAACGCCACGGGATCCGCATCGCCTACAGGACGGACGGTCACCTCCTGAATCAGTGGCTAATACACTTCCAGTCGCGTGTTTCCATAACCACCGTCCATGAACTTCTCTTTGCTGACGACTGCGCTCTCAAGGCCACCTCGGAAGGGGACATGAAAAGGGAGCATGGACCTCTTCACCGCTGCCTGCGACAAGTTCGGCCTGGCCATCAACATGAAGGAAACGGTGGCCATGCATCAACCGTCATCCGACGCTACCTATGTCGCACCCCAAATCAACGTGAACGGCGTCCAACTACGAGTAGTAAACAGATTCACCTACTCGGGCAGCACCCTCCCCCACAACACTAACATCGACGATGAAGTGACCCGCCGGATCCCGAAAGCCAGCCAAGCCTTCGGCCGTCTGCAAAACACAGCATGAAATCGCCACGGTCTCCACATCAGCACCATACTGAAGATGTACGAGGCCTTCATCATCCAGACGCTGCTATATGGAGCGGAGACCTTGATAGTGTACAAGAAGCGGGCGCGGAGACTCAATCACTTCCAACTCAACTGTCTTCGACAGATACTGAAGTTGAGATGGCAGGACCGGATCGCAGACGGGAAGCCTCAGCATCTTCGTCATTCTGAGACGACTGCAGTTGCTGTAACTGCGTTGGAGCGGCAACCTCGTGCGGAAGGACGTCGAACGACTATCCAAACGACTCTTCTATGGATATGTCGCCACGGGTTCTCGCTGACAGGAAGGCCAAATCCATCGTCATGAGGACATTCTAAAAACTTCCATGAAGCGTCTGCAGATCAACCGGGCCAACTGGAAGACCTTGCTCGAGGAGGATAGCGAAAACAGGCGCGACGATCTATGAAACCAACCGCTTCACCGCCGCCAAAGCCAAACGCAAGGCTCGCAAATCCACGCTGCCAGCGGACGTTCCGGGCGCCAATCGGTCTTTTAGGACATCTTCGTACCAATTGCAGCACCCAGACTACACCAGCTGCTGTCTCCTCGTCCAGTTTTGCCTCATTTTCCACGCCGACAGCCAGCATTGGCCGCGCTCCCGAACCCCCATTACCATTCTCCTCCTCCTCCTCCTCCTATTCCTTTGCTTCAGCTCCGCCACTGCGCCTCCTGTACCTTCCACCACCGCAAACAATCCTGACCCACCAACAACCATCAACTCTCCCCCAGTAACAATCCCCGCGACGTTGACTCTATCCATACCTGTCCTCATTACGACCGCACCTTTACCTCACACATCGGCCTGGTCGATCACTTGTGAATCCATCGCACGGATGCTGGCGAACCAGCGCCACCCTATAACCATCACGCTCGTCTTAAGTGCCCACCCTGCCCTCGCATCTTCAGGCATCGCATGGGCCTATTCGGCCACATGCGCATCCACGAGGACCTGCGGTAGACAACCGCACTGGCCGCATTCGCCTCCACTGTCCACACTGCCCCCGCACATTCATGCACAACATGGGTCTACTCGGTCCCACGCGTGTCCACGAGAGCAGAACTGACCACAGTCTCGACACGCCTAACACCTGCACGTCCGCCATGCCTAGCTCCACCCCGCTGCCCAGCAAACCCAACACCATCAGTTCCCTCACATCCAGCATATCTGGCACATCCACCATGCCTAGCTTAACCCACACCCCGTCGCCCAGCATGTCCACCATCAACAATTCCACTACCGCCACCATCACCGTAGCTGACAATGATGCCACTGACCTTTCCTGTCCCCGTACGTACATCGGCCTGGTCGGTCACTTGCGAATCCATTGCAAGGAGACTGGCGAACCAGTGCCTGAAACACCAACCTACACTCGCCGCATCCCCCTCCTCTGCTCACATTGCACTCGCACATTCTAGCACCGCACAGGCCTCTTCGGCCACATACGTGTCCACGAAAACCTGCGGTAGACAACAACCGGTTGCGCCACACCATCACGTCTTCCTCCAACTGCATCACACAACATCCTCATCCACCACAAACATCCAACTGCCATCTCCCACGCAGGTGGGAAGCGTGCGTCTCGGCTCCGTCTCCATGCGACTCGTCTGCTGCATGTGTGATCCGAGTCCGAGACTATCAAGGTGCCTCAAGCACCATGGATTAGAAGGCTTTTGACTGACGCCCAACTCAGTCCACGCAGTCTGCCCATTTATGTGTGTGTTGTGTGGAGTGGTGGACTGGTGGGCTGAGAGTCAGGCTGAAGCGGGTCCTTCTTAACGTGACCTACGGCACTCTCACGCATTTGAGATGTACCTCACTCAATCCCCGTTGTGCGAAATCCTGGTGCTTGTGTTTTTGGGGCCAGGTCGTGCATGTGATGCGCGCAGACGAGGTCACTAGACTATGTCAGCCACCGCGCTCATTCCCCGCACCAGTCAACTGACCGGCTCGGACAGTGGCTGAGGCATGAAAACGGGAAGGGACTCAGCGCATTTCCCTAACTACAAATGACCTGACGCGTTGAAAGCTACCACGGTGCGCTAAAAGCCATGGCTTAGAAGTTTGTCAACTGATGCTTGTGTGGTGTGGCCGACTGATGTCCCAAGAGTCAGGCTGCAATGGCTCCTTCTTAATGCGGCCTCTATGGCACTCCCACTCCGTGGGAGTCGAACCAGGTGGGACGTCACGCCTGGGTGCGACCCCGGCCGCACCAGCTCCTTTTGCTGTTGTTGGTCAAAGTCCTGTTCATTTGCTGTGTGAACCAGGGGATGTGAAGTAGAACACCTAGGTGCAGGTTTTCGCTATCCCAGCCACCTCCCGACTCTGGTCTTCTTGACCCTGATTTGACATAGGATTCAGATGGGGGAGGAGAGATTGTGGTAGATGCCGCGCAAGTCTACTATTACCATAAGCTAATTCACGCGCGAGTCACCGTCCCTGCTCCTCGCTGCTGTGAAGCACACGGTGAACATCGCCGAACTCGACGGTTGAACTATCGTGTTGATAGGTAGTTCGAGATGTGCTAACGGGGTATGGACTAGTTTTTTAACGGAGATTTTGACGGCGGAGCACTTGGACGGGAGAAATAAATGTCCTGGGGCAGTGTTGGCAGGGGAGGCTGGGGTGACGTGTATATTTTGCTGCTCCTGGCACTGATCGCCGGTCTCAGTACAATTGGTAGGCATGTGACCGACGGGGAAGATTCATGATGAAAGGATGCTTTCGAAGTGGGGCCAGGTTGTTATTGGGTCTAAGTTACGGGTGGTAGACGTAGTAGTGGTGATGTCTTACCAGATGATAGGAGCGTCCTCACTGGTTATGGTAGTGGTATTCATGATGTGACGTGAGATGCGAGGCATACTGACGCGCACTTGATCCGCAGTTGTCCAGCCAGGTCGATCCATGTCCGGCATAAACTAACACTACCACCACACGCACTGGCTGGCATCTTTGATGACAGCCGCTGTTTCAGACAGAACAGAATAAATCTTTCCTTCTGGTGTCTTCCAACCTCTCCGATTAGCCGTAAATTAGCTTGATGTGAATGGTGGTTGAGGCATTCCCAACACAGTTCCGCCCCATAGAGGGGCAGGCTGGACACGGACATATTGGCCAACCGTACGACAAGTGGTTTTGCGCTAAATTCCAGGAGGACCAACTCCCGTGTCCCTCATTCCCTAACCTTCCTAGTCCTTACCCCCACCCTGGAATTTGGCGCGAGATCCACTGTACTATGCGGGAGGGATCGGTCCGAATTCCCCCTGCCCACCGAGTTGCGTTCTCTGGAGCATAGCTCCTCACAGGCTCCGACTGTAAAGGTTTGACTGGCTTCGGATATCTGGACTGTGACTTCGTCGTCGATATGGATGTTTCCAGAGAACATGAAGTTTAGGGGGATGGGGCGAACGTGCGGCCCTGCCTCGTCGACACTTCGACAGACGATGCTCCCCACGTGACCCGCGTGTGAACTAGTTTATGGTAATGACAGGCTTTCGCAATATCTGTCGCATCCTCTCTCCCCTTGCCCCCCTAGGTCCGATGGCAGGACCGATTCAGTACGACGGGAGGCGGGATCTGGAGCAGGTGAGGGACAAAGTTAGGCAGACGGTCGACGCGTGTCACATGACGACGGTTAGACTGTCGATTTCAAAGATGTCTGCCGTGTGCTCCACTAAAGGATGAGTTACGCGTGAGTTGGGTGACGGCAGGCTTGCACAGCATCCACCGCACTCTCTCCTCCTCCCCTCACCTGCCAAGAGGACCGGAGGTGGGAGAAGCCGCAGGTCGACGAAAACCAGCACCCAGGCGGGAATTCCAGTTGGCGCGGCGTGAGTCCGCAGCTGGGCCTGCCACTGCATCCCGAATGTTTGCATCTACTATGGGTGCGCATTCCCCATAAAGCATGCCAGAATCCGATGTGAATTTCGTGTTGGTCCAACGCGCCTGCCTTGTGGCTCCTTTTTAGGGGGCGGGGGGGGGGTGGGGGCACGACCTGTTCCGCACATTATTCTGAAAACCGAATTCTACCCTTCCTTCGAGTATAAAATTGGGAGAAGGCGTAATTATCTACCGAATGAGCGAAAGAATATTTTTATGCATGTTTTCCATGAAATATAACTGGACTTTTAGGGGCATCGAAAATCAACGAGAAAAATGCATGCTATACAGGTTGTCATTTGTTACAGGTTTTATTAATTTAACAACCCTTCTTAATTGATCATTTCGAAATGAAAACGCATTTCTGAATTTCGGTTGACATTTCATGAGTTAGCCCACCTACTGTACGATACTAGAAAAAAAGTGAATACTGCATCACGTTTTGGGAGAGAAACGCCTACAAAAGTACTCCAACGGCTTTCAAATTTTTGACACATTTACGTGTTTCGAAAATAAATCTGAATACTCAGATCAGTGGCATGTTCCCCATGATGGTTTGGGAGCAATACGCATATAGGAGTGACGTTACAACACGCCTTAAAAATGTAATACTTTCGGGATCATTAAAGACCCATTTTTCTAAATATTAGCTCACAATGAGATGCAATTTCAGAAAGAAAAAAAGAGATGGATACTAACAGTCTGTATCTAAAATCAAATATTCCTTTGGGAGGCGAACATACGACAGAGGGACACTTAATGTAAATAGAACTAATTTACTTAAAATATAAGGAATTGCGAAAATTAGTAAACAACGGATAGAGAAGAAGGAGAAAAGGCTAAGCAAGTGATTGGAAAATTGTTTCATTTAATTGCTGTTTTTAAAATACATAAAAATTTATTCCATTTGTCTAGACCGTAAATCACTGGCAATACGTCAGTTGAACAGTTCGACTCCCGTGACCGACGATGTCCACCGTGTGCTCAACGACAAAGTGAAGCAAGCACGGTGACTTGTGCAGCATCTGCCGCACTCTCTCCTCCTCACCCACCTGGAGGTGGTGTCAAAACAGAGTTAAGAAGACCGTAGGCGGGGAGAGCGCAAATGGATGACACGATGGCGCCTTGGCGTTTCACTCCACATCCCTGGTCTACAACGAACACTTGACCAGGATTTTAACCAACAATAAAAATGGAGGGTTAGGACCGACCAATGGGCGCGACGCGAGCCTGCAACTGGCCCTGTCACTGCACCCCGAATGTTGACATTTGTTAAGGGGTGTGTATTCTTGATAGCGCCTGTCAGAAGCTGATGTGGTACCTGTGTTGGTCCAGCGCGTCTGCCGCGTGGCCTCTTTTCAGGGGGCACGATCTGTTCCGCACACTATTTACCAAGTTCTCACGGAAACAAGGGGGGGGCGGTTCGGATCCCGTCCGAGTGACAGTGTCATGGAGGTCTTATTGAGAGAAGGAGTCATTGCAGTCTGACTCTGCGTCCTGAGAGAAATGAGTTATCTCGCCAGCTGCCAGTCTTCCAAGCCATAACTATCTGCGTATCGTGATATATTCAAAGCGCACCTGATAGTTTACGGTGAGGAATTATGCGCTGATGTGCCGTGCGGACGGATTCCCTACGAGTCAGATCCAATTTTTCTTCCCTCTCCCACGTATCAGTCATCCACCACATCACCTCATGTGGCATTTGTCATTGGATGCGCTGATGCAAACCTAAACGGGCCACGCGATAGACACCCTGGACCGACGCCGAAACTAGACCAGAATCCGGCGGGCGTTATCGGGTATGCACACGTTGTGGACCAGGGGGTGTGATGGAACGTCTAGGTGCGGGAGTTTTGCTGTGCTAGCCACCTGCGCCCTCTCTCGCTCCCGGACTTCATGACTCTGTCTTTACACGGGGCCCAGACGGGGGAAGAGGGGAGAGTGGTAGACGTTGCGTAAGTCTACTACCACCATAAACTAATTTAAGCGCAATTCACCATCCATGCTCCCACCCAGCTGTGAAGCACACACACACACACACCCATCACCGGTCGTGACTGCCGAACCGTCGGATGCGCGAATTCTGCACAGCCCAGTTAACATGTACCATATTCCCTATCCCTCGTACGAGAGGTGGGACAAAACCTCAAGTTTGAACTTTCGTGCTCTTTCTGCAACCCTACCCAGGAGTCGCAGCTGAGTCTGAAACCTTGGGAGTGAAAAAATCAGATAGCAGAGCGTGGTTTCGATCCACGGACCTCTGGGTTATGGGCCCAGCACGCTTCCACTGCGCCACTCTGCTACGACATCGACCCGACTGAAGTGTTTGGAGAAGGCATGGCTGGGCATGCGGAGAGTGCGTGCGTACAGAAATAAAGCTACAGTAAACTTCAGTGCAATCCGATTCCTCGAGTAGTCGGATTGTACAGGTTCTCACAGAAACAAGGGGATAGCTCGGATGCCGTCTGAATGAGAGTACCCTGGAGGTCAGAGTAAGACGGAGCCATTGCAGCCTGTGTGAGCCGACCAGTCGTCTGATGCTGGGACTGAGGGCCATCGGCTTGCGCGACGTGATACTGTGTCTAGGCTTGCCACAACAACCTCGTGTTTGACATTGGATGTACGGACTCTGTACAGCCCCGTTAACGCATGCTGTGCGCCCCCCCCCCTTCTCCCCGCCCCCCATCCCCCCTGTGTTGATTCATGCTTCCGAGCCGGACCCACTACCTGGCGGCAGTTAGACATCGTCAGTAGGGACGGCCGAACTGTCGGATGCGCGAATTCTGCACACAGCCCAGTTAACACGCGCCACGCTCCCAATCCCCCGAGCCTGTCACGCTGCCTATGGCGCGCGCCACCACGCCGCTAGGCAGTTTTCTAGCCATCCGCGTCAATCGTTTCGGAGGTATGAATGGCAGCCTGATTTTCCAGAGTCCCTCGCGGTTCATGGTGTCAAGGATCTTTGTCAGCTTCTAAAAAAGTCCTGAGACGACTGATTTTTCTTTCTTGACATTAATAGCAATTAAAGAGACATGAAAACCACGTCAGTGGTTCCTGGTCGTTTTTGAAACCGGCAATGTGTTTCGGAAAGTAACCATTTTTCAAGACGTGCCGTCAGGCGACCGAGAGAATCGCGAGCAAACAGTTTAGCAGCAACAGCACCTCGATCGCTTCAAAGAAGTTCTTCGTGATCCTGCAGTCTGCATAACTCTGAATTTCTTCGATCCTATTAGACAGACGGTCATCTTGCATATCCACAGGCGTTTTCGACACTGAAAATACGCATGTGTTTGCATTTCCTTTCATCTGCTATACGATTCGCCATTTACCATCTTCCTGTCGCATTCGAGAGTAACACTTAAAGAATACAACTTCCCTGTGGTTGGCGCAGGTCTTTCTCGAGAAGAAGACGGCGAATTTCCTTATCGTATACGAATTCCAGTCGAATCTACTATAGTAGGAAACTATATCGAGACGATCTCTATAAGATATCTATTTTCCGAGATACTTATATCTATTAGATATCGATTTTGTCCGCGATCCATATATCACACAGTATACTGTACGTACAGTAGTACTGCAACTACTGGTTACTGAAATACACACGTATTTCAGTAACCTTTTCTACGGAGTATATTTGCAACGTCCACGTCATTGGCCGACACTGACAACACTGCACTAGGTCTTGAAGACAAGTGATGTCGGGTCACTTTTCCAGTAGCATGTGTGTACGTGAACTGGTTGGTGTTCTACACTACTTACATGGTGTGCACATATTTGTTGATACTTCAAACATTTGGATTTTGGCCTTTTTTCTGTACGCATTTAATGTCCATTTCCTGAATCGTCCATTTATCACCGTTGACTCTAATAGATAAGGAAATAGAGTGCACATTTTCGCTGCGAAAATGTACACCCACGGTGGGACTCGAACCCACAATCTTCTACTTAGGAGGCAGACGCCTTATCCATTAGGCCACGCGGGCGTCGGCTGACAGGCAACTGTCAAAATATATGATGCTGAACACAGAATCCCTAGAAGCAATTCCATAGCGAGGTGACGGCGCCTCGCTGTGGAAAAGTCGCGATACAATGACCGATTTATAGCGGATTTTGTCCATGTGGTCGCTATGGGAGCAATGGCGAAAAGTCGCGATACGGCGCTATGCAGCTGCGGGACGGCATTCCTTAGCGACCTTTCCGTTTTAGCACCTACGAAAGCTCTTTTTCGCACCACCCATCCGATTTAGTACTAAACGAACTACGGTACCCCCCTTCCCCCCCCTCCCCCCCCAAGAAAGTTGAAGGAAGGCGTTTTGACGAAGTAGAAATAACGATTTATTAAACAAATAAAAAATACAATTATTCTGGGCACTATTCCTCTCGCGGCCGGGACGAGGAGGGTTCTGCTGAGGGTTCTAAACCAAGTATGTGTAATAATACTTCAGTTTCACTTACCATCAGAGTCATCAATAAGAGAATCCGGCCGAGATCGCCTTTTTCGAAGCGCGTCGAGGGATCTCTTCAACCGCCTTGTGAAGGCGGCCTCGAGTTCATATGCATCGACCCTTCCTCCCTTGTTCCAGGCGGCGTAAACGTCTGTTTGCCATGCAGAGTTACACTTAAGCAAGGGCCTACCCTTTATAACCTCGTATACCTGTGAGCCGCACAGGCCTTCCTTCGTTTTTTTTCCTCGGAAATTTACGTGGATGGACGTCTCGTCGTCAACGAGCATTGTCCATGGATAGGACGGGATTGATAGTGGCAAAGGATGCTTGTTCATAGCCTAATATCTTCATTAATAGGCATGAGTTATCTTGAGGAAAGCAAACGTACTTAGAGAAGGTCATGGGAAAGTGTGCACAGTCAATTGTTTCCGAGATATCGGCTGTGTACACCTGTATGGCTGATGACTCTGCAGGATACAGGAAGTAATCACCGATGTTAGTGAATTCGCTGTATACTAGCAGAATCTGTCCTGCTCTGTCTACAAGTATGTTCTTTACACAGACTACTAACCCACAAACGAATTAGTTTCCTCACCACACCTAAATATACAAGATGCAGTGGATCTAAAGGAAAATTATAATTTTCCTTTCCGTTGTAATTTGGGTTTAGTGTATATATACACTAAACCCAAATTACAACGGATAAAGGGGGACACCCCTAATACATGTTGACAACTTTCCTGCCCTGTAGAGTCATCATCCTTCCTGTCCTTCTCTCCTTCCTCTAGGTAGACAACTTTTCCAACGTATGTTCCGACGGTTGTACAACGTTCACAGCCGCCGTATGCGTTGACGTTCTTAATCTGTTTGACGAAGGCCCGCGCGGCTGCATCGCATCGTCGTCACATCTTGCCGTGATGTTGCCTGAGTTGGCACATCCCAGTGCGTCTGAAACAGGGGCGTTGATTCTGTCACGCAGTTTCTCCCATTTCGTGTCAGTCTGGTCGACCTCGTCCTCTTCCTCAATTTCTTTTTGCATTTCTCTCCTTGCCTCACTCAAAAGAGAGGCAAGCCGTACGGAAGGCAGGATTTAATTCCTAGTCAACAATTTCTGGACTGCTTCTGCGAGTTTTTCTTCTTCCTCACAGCCCTTCAGCTCACAACTGCGGGTGGGATTCAGTGCATTCTGACACATTGTGGATGGGGAAAAAAATGGCTAGCAGAGCGTGGTTTCGATCCACGGACCTCTGGGTTATGGGCCCAGCACGCTTCCACTGCGCCACTCTGCTGCGATAACGATTCACACAAAATGTTTGGATAAGGCAAGACTGGTCATGTGTGGAGTGTGCGTGCATGCCAGCATGCGTGAGCGCGCGCGGATATGACTGCAGTCAAGTAAGCGAGTAGTCGAGCTGCGCAGAACGCATACGGGAGGAACAGTGTCGCAATGCCATTATTTTCACTAGGCACGCCAAGAGTCCGCAAAAATGAATTGGAGTGGGAGGGAGCCTTCTAGATCCCGGGGACCTTCGGCCTTGAGCACCTCACACGATCTCGCTTGGCTACTTTAACAATTAAATTAGGCGTCACCGCCTTCCCCCCCTTCTTCTTCTTCTTCTTCTTCTTCTTCTTCTTCTTCTTCTTCTTCTTCTTCTTCTTCTTCTTCTTCTTCTTCTTCTTCTTCTTCTTCTTCTCCTTCTTCCTTTAGTTTTTCCAACTTATTGTTCGTACGGTTGTTGAAATCCGGACTGTCTTAGGTCCTATCTCATATTACGATATTCGCATATAACTTGGTGCTTCTTCCCGTTCAGATTACCGCCTACAGGAGGGGAATGTGCAGTCTCATTTTTAAGTCGTGGACTGTTCAGCATTCCGCAGGGCCAACAGCCTTTGTCGTTAACACGTCATTGCGACCACAGTTCTTCATGCAGATGTAGTCCGGCGGTTGCTGGTGGACGAGGCTTCATCCACCTCGATTCTGGATACGAAAAGTGTTCGCGTGTGCCAGGGATTGTGTTCTGTGCAGCCCCCCCCCCCCGGGTCGGTCGCTGGGCCCGAACCCACCACCGGCTGGCTTACAGGCTAAGACAATCGGCTGATGTATGGAAGGGGGAACGAGGCCGACTCTGTAAACCACATCCCCACAGCATATCAGCATATTCCTCACTGTGATGGATTTGAAGTGGTTGTGTCGGAAGTGGTGTAGTCGACAGACAAAGATTCCCAAATCAGAATCCAGGTAAGACGGGTTGGGTTGGACAACCCTTGCAGCTGAGGCAGTGAGTACACAAAGCTCTGCAAGTAGTCGCCGCAAGCGTGCCCTCCAAGCCGGTTGTGTTGTCTGCGTCCGCCGTTGAGGTGCATAGACCCCAGCGCGTGCGTGCCCTTCGCTCTACCATAGTGTCGCCAGCCAATCAGAGAAGGGGCGGCGTTGATTGGCCTCGAGTGCTCGCGGGGCTAGTGACAAGCCTCGCGCGTCTCAGCAGCGACTCGACGGGGGGTATGGGGCGGACAGGAGGGCAGCGTGACAAAGGCGGAGAGCAAGGAGACGCGAACTGCCACAGTTTAAACTATCTCGACGCACTAAGAATCTTGGTTTGGAGGTCGTCAACTCAGTCCTCCTCCTCCTCGTCCTCCGCCTCCGCCTCCTCCTCCTCCTCCTCCTCCTCCTCCTCCTAGTCAGTCTGCAGTGGCTTCCACTTGGTGCGAACTTCGTGACACTCACTCAAGTGAGGTCTGAACCGACTTTATGGAAGTCCGGCACATGCAGTGGACGACGGACCGTGTGTGGCACGCGTAGACGAGTCGTCAGGCTTCGTCAGCCACCACGCTTGAAATTAATTCTGGTTGACTTTGTATCGTCTTGTCACCGGAGTAAAGTGGATGTGGGAGTAGAGCTCGAGGCAGCTGCTGTGCAAGTCAACCTCACTATGAACTGATTCGCACGCACGTCGTCGATGTTGTGCCCATTCCGTGGAACACACGGTGGACGTCATCTCTTGTGGCAGTCGAGATGTCATAAGTCGGTCAGTAGCTCGGCCGTTTCCCTTATGGCTGCCGACTCCGTGACGTCCTAACATTCCTCGACGCAACTGCAAGAAGTGGGTGCAGGCCTGTGTGGAACCTGTGCCTTACGTTCTCAGGGGTAGTCATTGGTTGGGGAAGGCAGAAGCGATGCTGATTACGGCACTTTCTCTCTGTGGATTGGGGATGTCATAGTGATGCGCCAATGGCATACGTCTCGCCACTTCTTCCAGCTGCCCTTACTCGGGGAAACAGGCCTTTGGTGCGTGGTCAAATGATGTCGAGCGAGTTCGCGGGCGGCTGAATGATGAAGATGCCATGCAACAGAGAGGCTGGCGACAGGGCTCATTCTGGCCTCGTTCGTCCAATCATAACCCTGACGACCAGCTGGACACAGAAATAAACATGAACACGCCCATACTGCAGCTGGCCGCAGATGGAATTTATCAGATGGGCCCTGAGCAAGGCAATGATTGGTTGGACGAAGACAGAGGCAGCCCGAAACGGCTCTGCCTGCGTTTATGTTCATTCCGTGACGTCATTTCCTCTGATATCATAGCTTGGCCGAGTTCGGTCTGACGGGGGGATTGTCTGTTTGTGTTCCCCTCGATAACCAATGGATCGGTCTGTGCCCGTTACTGCTAAAATAAACACCCCGTTTGTTGTGAAAGGCGCTGATGAACTTCGGTTCGATAAACTGCTTATAACCCGTCTGGCAGACCCCAGTGGTAGACTATTTGCACCCCGTGCATGCGCATTATTGCGCTTCTGGTCCCAGCCGGTGGTCAAGGTTATGATTGGCTGAATAAGGCCAGAATAAGCCCGAAACACCTCTGTGTTAAATTCACTGCCATAGTTCGACCTAGCAGATGGTTATCCGTTCGTGACCTCCACCACGTTAGGAGGAGACGTCCTAGCCGACTCGTTCGCATGCCGCCCTAACAGCGTGCTCACACACCGTCCTATCGATCCGCCCATACGGCGTGCTTGTGCTGATATCGCGCTAGCCGCCGGTAGGATTGGAGGGGTGCCCAGCCACTCAGATGAGTCAGGAGTCCAATCGACACGCTAACAGCTCAAGGCCTTGATCTGATAGACCCAATTCCAGGCCGGCTCTGGACACTTTTTTACGCACCTCTTATCGCCAGATGTTCGTTTTTAGGACTCAGCAATAGACTTCTTGCTCTTTCACCCGTGCTGTCGAGTTCTAATTTTGTGGATTCGATCACAGAGATTTGTAGAATGGTTTGCTAACCGGGCGTTATGGCAAGAACATAACATACCACCTACTCGGAACTCGTTTGTTTCGGGAGCCAATTGATCGGTGCTAGTGCATTCCTGGATGCGTAGAGGCATTCTTTAACCGAGACAGTTCACTTTATTACCCAGTACTATTTATACGAAGTAGTTTCGAGAGATTTATAAACACGCCTACACCATGTATATAATTACTAAGTTCACCAGTGCATCGATGCATTCAGATGTCATTTTAGCTGTGAGCTACTGCAGAGGGATTGGATGGCAATGAAAAAATAATAATTGAAGCTCTCCGGTAAGTCCCCTTACGTGGTACTGCTCCCCAGCGTTAGGGTCGGTTTTTTCTTGACGGTAACCATCATGCGCTAGGATATGCTGTTGCACATCATCTCCATGTGACTGGATACTTCTAATGTCAGTCGACATGAAGCGAACCTTTGGCGCAGTAGTTAAAGGCAGGGTTAAAGAGTTAAGGCTAGGGTTGTGGTTAGAGGTTAAGGGTGAGGGCAACTATTGTCCAACCACTTAAAGCACAACCGCGCATTCCCAATAGCTTTTCTCTTGTATACAATTACTTGACCTCGTCGCCTGTGCATTCTCCAGCCCCACCTGTAAAAAAAACCTTTACAACCGGTCCCGTATTACAGGTGGCTGGGGTTTGTTTACTTCAGGCGCGCCTACGTAACCATATCTGACCAAACTGTTGCACGTCATCCTCATGTGACTGGATACCTCCGATATCAGCCGACATGAAGCGAGCCTTTAATGCAGCAGTGGAAACATTGCTCGATGAGTCGGGTTGGAACTTCGGCTGTGCGACACGGTTGATGACGGAACATCAGTCAGAACTGCCCACACCAGTGGCCCCATCTATGATGTCAGTAAAACTTCTCGATGAAGATCGTTCCTATTGCTGTTATTATAACCCGGAAAACCCCGAGACGACCAACAGTTCACAGACCGACTCCAGATGCTAACGTCACACTCTGCTGACTCTATATCAAGCAGCCCCGCGCGTAACTATTACTGACACTGTTTTGGCACATATCTCGACTGTACGTGAAATCAATATGCCGGTTTTCTGGTTGGTGGTTGCGGGGCGTCCTGTTAGCTGGCGCGCGGTAGCGCATTGCCCGCACATGTGCGCAGGCCGCCCGAGGCGCACAACGTTGGCCGGCGCACGACCCAACGATAAATGTGCACAGGCTGTTTAGACGCGCGCTCGCACGCTGCGAATGTTGCCCACCATATACTTGGCCGTACGACCACTTTGCTGGGGTTCACGGGCGCGCAAACTGATGGCAACGAGGTGCATGTGTATGCGCTGATGTTAAGCTCTGGCGGCAGCCACGTAGGTTTCCATTCAAGGCCGTAAAACGGGGTTGCCGGTGGAACATGGTCTAGGAAGGCGACTACCAGATGGGAGTGTCGCAGCGATTGGCTCAATAATGAACAGGCACTCCTCAAAGTCCGGCAGATCGAGCGCATACATGGCACACGACGCCGTTTGGGTTGAGCCGATCGAAGTGCAACGGCCGGCAGCTCAAGGTTTTCAGAATAAGTGGCGATAAGCATACGCTTGTTTTCCATAAATTCTCGTCAGGCCAGCACATTTATATGGGAAAGGGGTCAAGGAAAACATGCTAGTGTTTAAGGGAATCGCAGACGGGGTGTGGGGACAAGAGGGAGGGACGAGTGATAAGAGTCGATGCCGAGGGTTAGGTGAGAGCGGAAGGGCACGAAGAGTTGCATGTAGTCAGTCGACCTTCGATTACGGTAAGCGCGGAGGCTGAACGAGGTTCCTCTGCGCAAACAAGATCGGTTTTCGTAACCTGATTGCAGCTGCTTCGGTTGTTGCTAACAGATGCTGGCCCAGGAGCTTGGGCTAGCTCGAAGGGACCCTATAAATCACACAAAAAGCTTCGTTGTGGTCCACACGATGCCCTGAATCAACAACATGTGCGAGAGTGGCGTTTTTCGTGCTCCTTCTTTCACCTTTTCTCAGCCATGTCGAGAGGTGTTTTCGTATTCTTTTGGAGAGGCATTGACTCGTGCTGCTGCCCATATAAATTTCTCCACAGGAGCAAGTGAAGTAGTAGATGCACACTGAGGTGACCTGAGGTGACAACCTACCTTTACCTTCTTCGCATAAAATAGGGTTATTAGAGAATAGTATTCAAACCCTCGCTGCTGGGATGGTTCGTGAGACATCTTAACAAAGGCGTCTTTCCAGGAGTTCGTTCACAGAGTCCTCTTGAAAGGGGACTTTGGGGAACAGGGTTTTCATACTGACCCAACTGTGAAAAACTCGGTGCGCGGTGGGATTCGAACCCACACAGTAAAGGGAGGGCTTTAGTACAGCCAACGCTCTATCCACTTGAGCTACGAGGCCCCGCCGAACGGCGCAAGTTTAAACACATTTGGGTCAGGTTATCCGCCCAACCTAGTGCAATTTCTGTAATCCACCAAATCTGACACTGTAAGTAAACTGCCCAGGAAGGATTTCCTAAGTAATTCACCTAGAATCCACCAGATGACTACCAAACTCACGTAATTCACAGATGCACTAAAGCCTTCCCCTTACTGCGTGGGTTCGAATCCCACCGAAGCGCCGAGTTTTTCACATTTGGGTCAATATGAATTATTCAAAATCTGCCAAAACATCTATGAACAGGGTTTTCTTTTCGATAGCCAGTGTGGTGGGTTTTTCTAGCCGCTCTGCAATATTCTCTGTGATGAACCTGCCGGGATACCCGTTTTCACGAAGCAGTCCTGAGTCTTTCTAGGCTGCTACCTGCAGAACAAACTTTTCTAGCCCTTTGCGCCAAATACCGGACTGGATTTCGTCTTTGTTAGAGGGGCACGAAACTGCCAAAGTTCGTTCGAGGTTTCCCACATCGAAAGCTGGGGGACGTCAGAGAGTGTACACTCTGCTCATCAGGGCATTAACCAACAACTGGTCGGCTGCGACCAGATGACGAGGGCAAAAACGATCGATCGGCGTTACAGCGTCAACAAGGGAAGTGCTGAGTCATAGGCGAGTATGTTGCGCTGACGAAAGGCGGCCTAGATAAGCAGCCGCGCTGGCGACGGTGAGAACGGACCACCGAACGCCTGCACGTATAGAAATCTCTTTCTCAGACGGACTGCGCTGCTTCCTAAGAACCTACTTCCACGCCGTCGATCCTGTCTACTATATCGGCAACTCCAGCGGTCCAAGGTACATTTCACTTAATTTTAGGGCTCTCAGTAGTTAAATATGTCTATCTTCATATGACGATAGAGCGGCGCTCACCGACCGTTTTTACGGAAGTCATTCGTCCCGTTGTGCCTTACGGGCTCTCTCTCTCTCTGTCTCTCGAGTAAAACCAGCAGCCGCACAGCGACGCATGGTATAGGTAGAATGCTATTGCCGACGGAGACAAGGGAGACTGGAAGGGCAATTTCTGGCTTATTGGACGTCGTCAGCCAGTCATACCCAACTCCGCAGTGTGGAACACATGGGACTCGATCCGGCGATCGCATTTTAGACAGGCACGGACCGAGCCCACATCGCTGGAGGTGGGGGTGCTGGTGGTGATGGTAGCTGATGATGGGACGTCGGAGGTCGGACGTCGTCCCATCGGTGGGTGGAGTGTGAGATGTCATGGTGTTGACGCAGCTGGTCGCTGCGGCCGACGTAGGGATTGGGGCAGAGCGGACGGTGTCGGCGATTGATGGCGGTGGGGGAACGGTAGTGTGATCATCGGCGACTGGGGTGGTCGGCATTGCGGGGTTTTCGGCAGGGTGAGAGTGGGAGAAGAAGTGGGCGTTGTCGGATTGTTAGCAAATTGGGTCCGAAGGTGTCCTACGACGCCGATTCGCGCACGGAATGTGCGTTGGCAGCGCGGGGGTATTGGAAGTAGCTGACTTGTGGCCTTGAGGAGGCAAGGTACTTGTGACTTGCGAGTTTCTCCTTTTGGCTTTGGTAGCGACTATCCGAATTGCTTCGCAAATGGCGACGCCATGCAGGTCTGTCCTAGGCGAGGTCCTCCCTAGTCTCCGGATCCGTCTGCAGTCGTTTTAAAGGGTTTTTCAGAGTTTCCTTCTAGCGCCGTTTTTTTCCTCCTGGTCGACGAGTACCCATGATGACATCACCATATAAGAGTTGTTTCCGTAGACGTATACCTTCCATCCTTACGATATGGTCGTTATAACGTAGTTGCAGCTGCCTCAGCATGGCGTTAATGTTGAGGACTTCGGTCCTTCCTTGGACTTCCGTGGTGGGGATCCTGCCTTGTCGTCTCAGCTTTAATATTCTGCGAAAGAATCTGAGATGGAAGTGGTTGGGTTTCTTGACACGGCTGGAGTAGACTGTCCAGGTCTCCGGTTCGTAGAGAATGTTGCCATGACGACGGCCTTGTACATCTTCAGTTTGGTATTCAGTTCGAGGCCGTGGCGATTCCACACGGGGTTTTACAGTCGGCCGAAGGCTTGGCTGGCTTTAGAGATCCGGTGCGCCATTTCGTCGTCGATTCTTGTGTTGCAGGAAAGTGTGCTTTCTAGGCAAGTGAAATTGTCTACGGTTTTGAGTTAGTTGCCGTCCACATTGATTCGAGGAGCGTGTTGGATGACCGTTTTGTCTGTGTTGCTTGTCCGACCGGCGTTGGCGCACCCGGCGGCAAGGAGGTCAATGCTCCGTCGCATGTCCACCTCAGTCGTAGTGTTGAGCGCGGTGGAGAACAGGTCGTGGACTGTAGTCGAGATGGTCACGTAGAGGTCTTCATGTGCCTGTTGTTGAAGAGATGCCTGTCAGTTCTTTGAGCGATGCGTATCCCAGGGCGGTCATCATGGTAGGCGTCTATCGGCATGGCAGTGAACCTGAGGCTGGAAAGGGTGGGGGCGAGTACTCAGACCTGCTTCACTCAACTGGTCACGGCGGATGCCTCGGAGATCGCGCCGTTGTCCGTGATGCGCGCCATCATCCCATCGGGAGGCTAACGGTCCCATGCACATGAATCGCTCAGGGCAACTGAACTGCCTCATGATTTCCCACGGTCCTTCGCAATTCACTCTGTCAAAAGCTTTCGTCAGGTCCTCGAAGGTGGTGTTGAGGTGAGTCCGCATCTCCTGGCACTTCTCTTGTGGCTGGCTAGCGGCAAAGATCATGTCGGTAGTCGCGCGGTGTCGCCGGAATCAACACTAACTTTCCGGTAGAAGTCCTTTCTCTAGACGACCGTTGAGACGATTGAGAAGAAGGTGGATGAAGGTCTTCCTGGCGATATTGAGCAGCGAGGTGCCTCTGAGATTGTCGCAGACTTGCCGGTTCCCTTAACGCCTATAGAGGTGAACGATGGTTGCGTCCTTTATGTTCTGGGGGACTTGTCCCTGTCGCCATATCTTCTAGAAGAGCGGCATGAGCTGGTCCCATCAGGCGGTGGCCGCCGTGCTTGTAGATTTCACATCAGACTCTGGTGTTCTCCCGCTGGAGGGTTGATGCACGGCGCGAATGGTTTCTAGAAGGGAGGGCGGAAGAGCCAGGTCGGCGTCGATTTCCACTTGTAGGAGCCGGTCGATGATGGCGTCGGAGATAGCGGAGGGACGGTTAAGGACGTTTCTGAAGTGCTCGGCCCAGCACTTCAAAATATACGATTTCTCCATCATAAGCGTTATCCATCGAGTCTGAGAAGCGTTGCAGTGCCTCGGGTCGCGGGGGGACGTAACTCGTCTTGATCGCAGCGAAGAAGTTCATTGAATCGTTGCGGTCGGCGTGACACTGGATCTCCTCGGCCTTGCAAGCCATCCACGCATTCTGAATTTCTCACAATCGCTGCTACGCAGGGCGGCGACATTGGTAGAAGGCCGCTCTGCTCGCGTCGGTTGGACGGTCGAGGTAGGCCCTGTGTAGCCTGTTCTTCTCGGCCAGCAGATTACTGATGACCGCGTCGTTGTCATCGAACCAACCAGTCCTGGTGTTGGCGGCATGCGCGGCCGAGGACAGCCAGAACGGTCGAATGGACGGCCTCCCGAAGATGGCACCACAGAGGTGTCTTCATCTGTAGCTGGCGGGTCTTCTAGACGTTGGATCGTTTGAGAGCTGTAATGCAAACGATGAGCAGGCAAAGACAACAAAGCAATATTCAACTTACCTGGAGGTCACTTATCTTGTGGTCTCCTTCGGGGTTGCCTCTTTTCGGAGATGACGAGGTGGTGACCCATTCAGCTATCGGCCTCTCAGATCGCTTTAGTCACCATCACCTTCTGCCGAACGAGAACATAGTCCAACAGCTGCCACCGCCACTATCGGGGGTGCATCCAGGTGGCCTTCTTCCAAATCGGCAGACGGAAGAATGTGTTGGTCAACAGGTGGTTTTCAGAGCAGGTCTGCAGAAGAAGGAGGCCATTGTTGTTACAGACGGCGATCCCATGAGAATTCAGCACTCTCCTCCAGGCAGCACAGTCTGTTCAACGCAGACATTGAAGTCATCAAGGACAGTCAGCTTGTCCGCCTTCGGCACAGTCTCCAGGAGGGCATACAGGCCTTCGTAGAACTTTATTTTAACCTCGTCAGGACCATTGTCATTTTAGCCGTCGAGACCCTGCCTTTCCAGGCAGCATCGTCTGTGCCGACGCCGGCGTTGAAGTTACCAAGGACAATCAACTTTTCCGCCTTTCAGGAGGGCATGCAGGTCCCCTTAGAATTTGTTCCTTGCGGCGTCGGGGCTGGTCATCGACGGAGCGTAGGCGCTGATGATGGTGGCGAATTTGCCTCCCCAGAGAGGCAGACGGAGGCTCATCAGGCGATCATTTATGCTCTGCGGCGGACAGGGCAGTCGTCCCGGATGGCGAAGGCGACACCCGCGTCGCGTCACTCTGCCTTGGGGTGACCGCTCCAGAAGAAGGCGTAGCCGGTACCCACCTCCTCCAGTTGGCCTCGTTCGGAGAATCGGGTCTCGCTGATTGCGGCGATGCCCACCTTGTAGCGCGCCAGTTCTCGTGCCACTAGCGCCGTCCTCCGTTCCGGTCGGTTGCTCTGCGGATTGTCTAGAAGGGAACGAAAATTCCACGTTGCCAGGGTGAGCAAGAAGAGAGAGATTGCTGCGAGCCACGGTCTGAGCGCAGATGTCGCGAACCCGGCATTTGCATAGGGCACCTTTTATGGTCTCCCCCCTCGTGGGGGTAAACAATGCTATCCCCAAATAGGGTTGTTTAGTGGTCCTACACGGCTGCGCTCTCCACTATGGGTCACCGATTAGTTTGGTGGAAGAACGACCCGATTGGCCTGGGCCGCCTACGTGTTTGCATGTCGCCCTCACCGTAGAGCTCTTCGGCGTGGAGGAATTGAGCTAAGTAGAGAGGGTGCGGAGTAGAGTGGGAGGCGGGGAGCGGGACGGAGGAGGGGAGATGGGTGGAGGACAGGGGTAGGTAGTAGTCATACGGGGGGTGGGGAGAGGTGGGAATGGGGGGGGAGGGGAAGTGGATTTACCGGGTGTGGGGACACCCATAACACCGGATAGCCTCAGCCTGATTTGGCCCACCGGCAAAGGCGGTTGCCGGGTGGTGGCTACTAGGCAAAGCCTAACTTCGAGGAGCCACATTTGAGAGTTTGGTGCGAATAAATGGACGCTAGGCGTAGTCATCACCTGCAGGCAAGTGAGCGACCTATTGCGATTATCACGTGGACTAGCAACTGGATACCCCTACACCCCAGCCTCAGACTTAAGAACCTAATTATACACATACCAGAGGTGATGATTGTTGGAATAATTTTATTATCTGTGTAGACGACGTAGCCATAAAGTGAATTCTTGAAATAGTTTTTGGAAATGCTCCGATCGAAAATCACGGTGTGGAAGGATAAGTGCTTATCAAAGCGTTTCGCGTATAAATTGACAATCAGCACTTCAACGGTGAAGTACAATTCAGTTTGGAACAGACGGTATGCGAATGCCAAGAAACGAGGAACATATAAAAAATCACCCCCGAAATTTACAAATGCCAAGCAGTCCTTGCAGCACGTTAACACGTCCGTCCACTACCCAGTTCACCTCTTTTGGTGTGGAGACCATCTAGGTGAATCAAGAAGACCTTCCTTCCATAAAATTCCTGTAATGTTTTTAATCCTGACGGAATCCGTCGAGTTTCAGTGGACACTTTACGGTTTTAACTGTTCCAAATGGGCTCTGTTCTATGTTGTCCTGTGCGTTTATCAAAACGTCTGGTTTTCTAAAAATGGCCCGCACGTTTACACCCTGCACCCTTCATCTAATTTATATGCAGAAACGAAGTGAACTTTCAAGTGCAGCAATTTCTTTTAACAAAAACCTGAAGTTAAGAGTATTCTCCTTTCATAGAAAAACATGCACGGATGTACAAACCTGGTCTAGGACAGCTATTAGCCTAGAAAACTGCCCTGATACAAGGTAACGCAGATTCTACCTCAAATTCTCAGACATTCTGACCAATAAAAGCATATATAAACATATTCCGCATACAAAATGGACATTTTCTGAAACTGGTTAAGCGAATAAATAAAGTATGCAACTTTCTAGATGCCTTAAATTTATCGTCTTTATTCCTATCATCACATTTCATGAGTAAGGTCACTTAGTGTATGCTTGTACAGCTCGATTTTACAGTCTAACCGAAGTATAGGGATAAAAACACACTGTTAGGAAATTACCAGTCCACAGTTTTCGGCAGAAAACGTTCTCCATTCACCGTAGCCAAAATTCAAATAAATACACAACGAGAGTGAGTAAGTTGGTTTACACACAACTGCATAACTGTTATGGGGAGTAGATAGAACTTCAGTTGCTGAATTTCAACTTCTTTACATGTAAGATTCCTTGACAGAAACGGTAATATGGAGCGCTGATATACTCACGTGTGGCAAGAGATATGCCGGAAACCACGGCGTATGTGGTGAAAAGACTTCTTGATAGGTAATTCCAAGTGAAAAGGATGGATATTACAGTAGGTGGGCTAATTCATGAAATGTCAAACGAAATTCCGAAATGCGTTTCCGATTCGAAAATATTAATTAACCTTGTTTAATTTCCGAGGAAATTAATGCGCGAACTTGGAGTAAATCTTTCGAAACGGGCCTTTTCAGGCACGCTCCAAATTTTGATATGAATATTTGAGCTGAAATCCATCAGTTACTGCGGAATAACCGCTTAATATTCACAAACCGCCAACAGCCAGCCAGTAGTATAGATCTGTGCAATGATTTACCGTACTAACAACACAGGTATTAGCTAAAAGCCCAGACACGCGTGTTTCGCCGATCTTATGCCGCTGCCGGACGCAGCTGCGAGGGGTTCGGCAAGTTGAAACTGGAGTTCATATATCAGAAAACACACGGGGAAAGCTGGGGGACCCACTGACGAGCCGAATTCCTCGCAGCTGCGTCAGGCAACGGCATAAGATCGGCGAAACACGCGTGTCTGGGCTTTTAGCTAATACCTGTGTTGTTAGTACGGTAAATCATTGCACAGATCAATATTAATTACGTAGGGTTATTAAACTACTTATCCTGCAGCATAATTCCATAATAATTCAGTTACCTTGAGATGCCGGCTTTTGAGGGAAGGTCTATTCGGCTGCATGTAAGAACTAAATTCTGTAAAAAGGCCTACTTAAATAGCACGCATTTTTTCATTGATTTTCGATACCCCTAAAAATCCAATTATATTACACGGAAAACATGCATAAAAATAATCACTCTCCTGCTTATTCGGCAGAAGATTACGTCTTATTCTACTATTACACTAGAAGTAAGGATAGGATTCGATTTCCGGAAACTTCTCCGAAAGAACTTCGAAAGAACTTATTTTCGGCTGCATGCAAGATCTATACTCTGCAAAAAATGACTACTTATGTAGCATGCATTTTTCTCATTGATTTTCGATGCCCTTGAAAATTCAATTATATTTCATGGAAAACATGAATAAAAATATTCATTCTTTTACTTATTCGGTGGAAAGTCACGTCTTCTTTCAATTTCATACTCAAAAGATGAGTATAATTCGGTTTTAAAAACTTTTTTAATTCCCGAATAATTTTAAACCCGACCTGTCGTTGCACTTGCATTCCGGGTTCCCAAACTACAGGCCGTATATTTTCCGCGTACGGAAAACTATACATTTCTCTACGGTATTAAGAGGAGATCATGTGGGGTTCATAAAATGTAGCAGTGGATTTGAGCCATACTGTTAACTTTACAAGCCACATTGTTAAATGCAGAGACATGACGTTTTATGAACTGTCATTTCATGGTAATTAAAAACTTCGCTATTATAAACTTTTTTAAAACCAAATTATACCCTTTCTTGGAGTATAAAGATGCAAAGAGACGTAATCCTCCACCGAATGAGCAAAAGAATGAATATTTTTATGCATGTTTTCCATGAAATATAATTGAATTTATAAGGGCATCGAAAACCAATGGAAAAAATGCACCTACCATTATCCAATTATCCAATTGCTTGACCGTTGGGAAATGCTACTGTACTATAATACGGACTAAAAAGATTTGAGGAACAGCGACGGGGCCCTTGACCGATCAGGTTACGGTATGTGCTTGTCCTGTTTTGCCTAGGGGCCCAATCTAGTAACCTAGCAGGCAGTCAGGAATGTGTGCTGTAAGGAATACCGGCGAATTTGAACAAGGCAAGGGCGACGAAACATACAGAATTTAATGACATCATAAAATTCCTTGACCACTGATTCAACTGCATACGGTTATTGCGTATTTATAAGAAAAGATAAACTGTCCGATTAGAGGACGACCTAGAGGGATGAAACGTGATAGATAAATAAAACATGGACTGTTCCGAAAGTTTAACTCCAAGTTTGTGCATTAATTTCCTCGAAAATTAAACAAGGCAAAACATGGACTGTTGGACTGATATGCGGGTGCGCGTGGCGGAATTCAAATTACAGTAATGGCCTGTCGGGCGTGATTGAAACTGCAACGCACAACTACAAATTATCGCTCATAACCACTGAAACGGCTATTCCAGTTAGACCAACTGAAGACATTCTGCCTATACACGCCACATCAACCTGTGTACATGTGGTTGCGGATGCAAGTACATTGGGTGCACACAAAGGAAGTTGGCAGCTCGGTCAGCTGAACACAAGCCGAAGTGGCTGCCAAGGGCGTCAAATAAGGCACCTAGCGCCTAGTGGACACGGACCATACGGCGGCCCCAATGACTGCACTTAAAGTCATACTTCAGACGACGACGGGGCGTCTCCCGCGCTTTGCAGGGGCCGCTGCAATACGGGGGAGAAAACCATGACTCTGTAAGTAGCTAAACCACGTGATTAACCTCGCACTGCCATGGTAGGGATCGATAATGGGCGCCACCCCGTTCTCATACCCGTTCTCTCACTCCTCCCCACCCCCCCCCCCTCCCCGGCATGACTGACAGCTGCCCTGCGCGTTGCAATTTTAACCAAGCCCGACAAGTCTTGGTCTTGGTAAGATCATATTTCGTAGCCGCGCCTGTTAGGGTCGGGGTTGGGTGTAGAGGTTAGGTGATGAGGTTCGTGTTCAACCCCCTATTACCACCAGCCCCGTACGACAGGCGGCTGGGGCTTGTCTCCTGCAGGTGCGGCTACAAAACAGGATCCGACCCAAGTCCTCACTGTAATCTGAATTCACTTTCTTAGATAACTCTCCCTTCCCCCTCGCCATGCGCATCCGCATATCAGTCCAACAGTTCATGTTTTACTTGCCTATCACGTTTCATCCCTCTAGGTCGTTATCTAATCGACAGTTTATCTTATCTTATAAATACGCAACAACCGTACGCCGTTAAATAAGTGGTCAAGAAGATTTATGATGTCATTTATTTCTGCATGTTCCGTCGTCCTTGCCTTGTTTAAATTCATTCCGGGAAAACAGGCAAGGGGGGGGGCTGAGGTGGCCATTTCTGGCTTATTACTCGTCGTCGTCGCCAGCCAGCCCCGGGGTCGCTTGACCTGGGATTTGGGCTCGGATCCGTTGGTTACTGAGGTCTGAGTAGTTTAACTCTTTACTCCTGAGACACGGGCTCCTTGTCCTGTCGCTTGAGACCAGGAGTGGTAGAGGGGCGCCTACCGACCCTGTTACGGAACTTACTCGCCCCGTTGTGCCTTAGGACTCTCTCTCTCTCTCTCTCGAGTCCAACCGGCAGCCGCATGATATAGGCAGAATAGTATTACCGACAAAGTCTCCCTTGTGTTTGTCGACAATGCCGTTTTGCGACCGGGAGTTTTAACAGTGGTGGGAGGGGCATTCACCGACCAGGTCAAGGGGCATGCTCATTCATTCTGCAAAATTACCTGTCATTATGCTGCCTGTGTGGGCTCTAAATTGGGCCCAAAGGCACAACACTTATCCAACCTGTGGGTTCCGGTATAAATGTCCATGCCAGCTTTCAGAAGGTGCCCACAGTTTCCATACGAAGAGCTTACCCCAAGTCAGCGCATTCATTTCTGAATGAATAGAAATCAAGGAACGGGCGTACAGATGGGTTTCATCGGGGGTTGGCGAGGAGGGTATTGGGTCCGTGGGCATGCGACTAAGCATCCGCCAGTTTTCCTTGTTGTTTTGCGACTATGCGCCATGCTCATGGGGAGAAGGGTAGGATTCGCGGCTCAGTGAGCAAACCGACAGCTTTGGGATGGGTAGTCTCTCCGAGTTCCGACAGGGCAGTTTTGAGTTACTTTGCCTTACATCCCCAAATGATAGGACACCAGTAAGTGCGAGGGACAGCAGACGGAGAACGCCCCTGCCGCGACAACCATCGCGTGCGCACCAACTGCCAATCCCTCTGCCCGTGATGTCATATTTACGGGTTATGTCCATGCCTGATTCTCGCTTTCCCATTGGCTGAGTTCTGAGCGCCTGAATGGGCAGAGCCGGCCCCTGAAGGTCGCGCATAATCCAGCGGCGCGCCAATCGTTGAACTACGCAGCGACTCGGTAGGCGGGACTGACCTGCGCCTTGGCGGTTCCCTGTCGCGCGCGACAAGAATGCTGCGTCCCGTTCATGGTCACCCTAACATCTCGCTCGTGAGATCTTGCCAACTCTCCACAGCGCCGTTTTGACTTCAAACTAGTAATTCCTTCATAAACTTATTTGAGCACAGAAGATAACAGGTTACGTTAAATGACCTCAAGACCATGATTTACCAAACTCACCACTGGCCGGAGAACTCCTCAAGGTCGGGCTTCTTATTGGTGCTTTCGGCGGGTCACCTGCTCTTAGGGCCATACCCCAGGTGTGGTTTTAGA
>CACRXP010001538.1:0-49444 GCA_902702965.1 Spirometra erinaceieuropaei | reverse complement strand
ACTAGGACACCTTAGCACATTCCAAGGTCATATAGTCAGAACAGACAAATTAGTCATCTGTTAATTTACGAAATTTGAGAAGCGAAATTACAGAGCTTTCAGAATAAATCACTGCTTCTCACTCTTGGCGATGGCTGCCCTTCGATGAATGATCATTACCAATCCTGGCATTGATCGCCAATAAGAAAAAGTGCGCAGAGGAACAAATCGTCCGGGAATCACAAAAAGTGTTATAGTACATGAGCACACGCAACTACACTTAGAATGTTTGACGTCGCATGCGTCAACACTTATCGACCAACATTAAGTAAATCGGCCGCCCAATACCGGCTCTCACGACGCCTGCCTAAAACGGACCACGCGATAGATGCGCCGGACCAAGACTGCGGCCACATTGGATTGTGGCAGGCCTTATCGGGAATGCATACCCATTACAAATGCCAACATTCAGCTACCAGCTCACGTCGCGTCAGTCGGAATCCTTTTCGACCCCCACATTATTGCTGTCGGCTAAAATCCTGGTCAAGTGTCTGATGAGAAGCATAGGGTGTGGTGGCACGATTAGGTGCGGGTCGGATCATGCCAGCCATCTGCGCCCTCTCGCACTTTCAGTTTTCTTGGCATATCTTGACACCGGCCCCAGGTGGGAAAGGAGGAGAGTGCGTGAGTCGCTGTGCAAGATTATTATCACTATAAACTACTTCACGCATACTTCACCAAATCTACTCTACCCTTATGTAGAACACATGGTAGACATCGATGGCAAAGACGATTGAACTGTTGTCCCACAACATGATGGAGGCAGGAACGGTTACTTATGCGTTAATAAGTTTAAAAAGATAGCAGACCTGCGGGGCATCAGCCACACTCTGTCCTCACTCAACCGTCTGCCCCCGCTGTCATGACAGAGTCACGAAGGCGGGATTAGGTGGCAAGTCTGCAAGAGGCTGCACCTAGGTGTGCCACCACATTCCCTCCCATGTGTGGCTTTTGTTAAACATGCACACCCCCAATAACGCCTAGCGTGCTTGGATCTGGTCCTTCCGTTCGGCTAAGGCATCCACCGTGCGGACTGCTTTTGAGGCCTACTAAGACTCTCACTGCAACTGATTCCAGAGATTAAACCGAATATTCGCCATGAACCCAATAATTGATTGTATCGGAAATGGGTTAAATACCGTGCTTTATCTGGCAATTAATAAAGTCGGTATTTATTACTCATAACGCAGAATTTCATCTGAGCAACACAGCTCGGATATGGCTGAGTTATTGGGTTTTGTTGAAGAAGTAGATTTCCACATCTGAGGCCTTTCGGTGCCGCTAATATTTTCTTATTAAAAATGGCCAAATTAGTCCAAGAATCGCATATAACTGGGATGGCTGATTAATTGCCTTCATTTCACCTTAGCCAATAGTGACAGTTTAATTCAAATAGCCAAGTTTTATAATAATAACTAACTTTTATAACCAACTGCTTTCTAATTTTACTAAGGCCTGCAGGTATGGGAAAGCAGAACAAAAAGATGATTACCCAAAACATTCTAGAACATCAAAAGGTCTACAGCAATTCAAAGCGGGCATTTGATAGAAAACGTCTTACATGACTCCAGTTACATTTTTGGCTTTGCCAATATGTAATGAAAATTTTAGGGTTTTGATCATAATTAGCGGTCTGAAGAAGTTGAAAGGTGTGAAACTTATGGGGTGTTTATTGAAAACATTGAAGTGTAGATCGGTTGGGAAAACGTTAAATGCACAAACACTATACTAACTCCGTTAATTTTATCTTATTTATAGTGTATTTTCAATTTTCGTAGTCTCCTTATAGTGCACTTTGTTTATAAGAATGTCATGAACATCACATTGTACAAAGAAGGTCTGCAATCGAGCATCTCCTCCATTTGGTCACGCGGCATTCGCAACAGGCATTTAGTGTGATACCCAATTTCCACGTTAGTCTGCAAGTATAACCTAAACCGTCAGATCAATTCCAAACGAGAAATGCAGTGGCCTAGATCATTTAATGACTGTCTCATTTCGGTAGTCTTGATTGTGAGAAACTATAACGACAAAAAAGGAAAACTGCAAAGTTTTCGTCGACTTCTCAAGAAATCCTGGGCTTTTAATGTCCCTCGTCAATGGCGTGAGAAACTATCACACGTGTACGCGAAAAAAAAAACAGCATATACACAAAAAATGGTGCGCAAACGGTTGAGTTTTGTTACCGAGTTTTGAATCACATCGTAATAATCAACAACCCATGCAGAGTGCAACGTAGTTGCGAACTAGCTGCAATCAAGAATCCGCATTGGGAGGTTTTAAACAATCACGGCGGGTTATTGGACCGCTGTACACGCATCGCCTGTCGGATGCGACTGGGACTCAGAGGATTTCATTTGTAACTTCGGTTAGTTAATAAGTGGTGAACATTTTGAAGATTTTAGCCATCATCTTTTCTCTGCAGAAACCCAAAGATAAGAAAGGCGGGAGCTTTCAAACGTCCAGCGATGGACAGAACGTTAATTGGCAGTATGTAAATACCGACCAAGACAAAGGAGGCTGGAATGGCCATTTTTGGCTTTCTGGCCGTCGTCAGTCAGTCATACCCAATCTCGAAGTGTGAAACACCCGCTGTCGGTAATAACATACTGCCTACATCATGCGCCGCTGTGCGGCTGTTGGTTGGGCTCGAGAGAGAGAGCCCGTAAGGCAAAACGGGACTAGGGAGTTCCGTATGAACAATCGGTGAGCGCTCCCTACCATTAGAACGTGCACTGTGCAGACATTGCTTCCGCTGGGATACTTTTTCCGGCTAAATGAAATGAGTTGTAAATAAGTTTGTAAAAATAAAGCCAGAGATTCAAGCCTTTGTATTTCTTGAACAGACTGTCGTTTCGACACGCTTACTGATTGATTGAACAGCGCTGTGTGTCACGCCGCAGCCCATTGCACTCATGAATCCTCTGGAGCGTGAAGGTGTCAATAATCATCCCAACGTCGTAGGCTGCTGCCCGAAACTCAAATTCTGTTCAGCTCAGTTTATATGAGGAAAATGCAGTTTTGCACCCCCTGAACTCCCTTTTGGCTGCACGAACGAGAAGTATTTCGAAACGTTGGAAGCGTTAGCACCAACAGCTACAGAAGGATTATCAGAGCTTAACAGATATACGAATCACTCAGTGATAGGAACACTGGCATTACTAAGTACGTCAACCAGTTTCCAGTCTATGGATAATGTTACTATAGAAAAATTTCTATGATGTAATTTATCTGCAGAAGGCCAAATGCATGCTAGTATCTGCGTGCAATTAATATAGAACAAAAATAAAATTGAAAATGTCAAACGTTACTGAAATGTAAACAGTAATATTAAAACAGTATTGAATAATTTGCACGGAACGGTAGGGTGATACCATGATGCGTCGTTATGTGATGATTCAGCCTGGCCTTAAGAATCTTCACAGATGTGGATATAACGATATCTGCAAGCAGAGCATTCAAAGCATCAAGCACTCCGATGGAGAAGAACTTCTGTTTGTCCAGACTGGTTCCAGTCACGCGTAGATTGAGTGGATGACCTCGGTGATTGTGGTTACTAGCTCAAAGAAGTCTCCAGCTAAAATGCAGGACTGACGGCCGCGCACGATATGAAATGTGTGTGCGTGTGTGTGAGGTCCTCACTTATCTGTCTGCCACATAACTGCGAGCTAGCTGCAATCAATAATCAGCGCTGGAAGGGTTTAAACAACCAAAGCTGGTTTTTGGACAGCTGTACACGCATCCCCTGGCGGATGCGACTGGGACTCAGATGATTTCATGTGAGGGACGTAGAGGTAATTTGTATGGCTTATTGGTGGCCCCTTGATCCTTGTACTCTTGTAGCATCGTTTTCGTGTTTGGGGACTTGACCTTTACGTTGACTGTTGGTTGGCCCTGGTTGCAGGTTTCCTTATTATCATCTGCGGGTCGGTCACGCTTGCATCTGTTTCTGACGTTAACTATATTGTATATTTGGACAGGTTTCACGTAATTTGGACATGGAATTTAGAAGGTGGTATCGGTTCCGAACATTGACATTTGACCGACGAATATGGATCGACTGTTCCTTCGGCCACGGATACGTAAGTATGAATGCTGTTCTGGGTTTTCTCTAAGAAATGAAAATGAGAAACTCAAATGGGCTAATTTCAGTTGAATATCGGTCACTGTACGAACCACATAACATGCACGTGCTGTTCGAATTAATAATGTTCAAAGAGCCAAAATGCTCTGTTCGTCGAGGCGAAATAATCATTTTAATGCCCCGATAGATGGTTGCAAGTAACAGACAATTTTTTTTCTCAAAGAGATTCTCATTAACACGTGAGTTTGATCCTACTGAAAAATTGATCCCTGACTGCTGTTTCGAATCTTTCCGCATGGTTTCTTGGGAGGTTACGTCTAAAATAATCTGCAAATGACTGGCTACATCACTTGGTCACAAACCCAATAACATGCGCGTGCTGCTTGAATTATTTATTTGGTTTGGGATCATTCGCTGCTAACTGACGCAGCTGGTTATCGATTCGTGATAGGAAAAGAGCTGCAAGTGGATTTAGGTCTATGTGCCATTCCTATCCTCTCATCCGTTGTATAATAAGACCAAGTCGTGTAAACGCCCGACGTACCCAACTCGACACCATGCGCAGTTTCTGCCACGTAACAATTAATACACGTCTCTCGCTACCTTCGCAAAATAAGTAGGAGTTGTTGCAAAGTATAATTTTACCGTTCATATAATTGGTGTCAGCAGTCGGTTACCGACAGAGACGCACGTGCAGCGCGGCCAAGGCTGCGTCGTTGTTCTCATGGACTCCTTATATGATGCACCGCGCTGTTTCGCCAAGATTTGGTGCAGGTTAACAAAAACTGGAATGTTCACTAAATTCACACTTCCGCGCATCGTCGAGGTTTTTTGCCCAATTTTGCCTTTTCGCCTGCGTAACCTCGCCTAGTGATAAATTTGCTTTATTAAGGATGTATCATTTGTTCGCAAGTCAGGGCTGTGGCATATCACTCTAACTGCTTATTAAAGTAATCGTGGTTGCCAATGACCGATATCGTGATTGGGAAGGAGACTGTGTGCAAAAAAGCCGGCCTCATTGTCCAACGAAAGGGCACCTCAGAGAAGAAAAACGCAAATCCAACTTGCCAGCCAAATTATCAACAGACTCGTTGAAACCGGTATGACAAAAGCCAAAAAAGTGGGCTTCTTGTCTTTTTCGGCGCTCCGTTTAATAAAAAAGCTCTATATACCACGAGATGTGTTTCACCTCTGTCGAGAAACATCAGAGAATCTCGTCTAGAAGGTCCAAACCTTTCTTCTGTAACTATTAGCAAAAGTGTGTATCATTGTGTCAGCGTCCACATAAATTTCCTGCATTAACCCCACTAACGGGAGAAAGCTTTGCGCTGACTTTCAGGGCGATGCCTATTTTTGAGTTTAAGCATTAACCTAAGACTAACCCTTACCCCAAAATTTTACATTCGACATAGTGCACTGCGGGATTTGGTACGAGATAACTTGCGATAGGGAGATTGACCTATTTCTGTGTCCTCCTAGTGTTTACTAGATGTCCTCAAACAAAGGACTACTTTTTACTGGCAGCGGATGAATACACTAAATGCGTCGAATAGACATGACCCAAACTAACGCGTAAATATGTCAGGTAAGGCCTATTTCATTAGGTAAAGAAATAGCACATTCACTTGATGAAAAGGTTCTTTTGTGATCGCGATGGATAAAGTTTCACTTGTAATCGGCAATCAGGACCAGAATGTGGTCACATTACTTGGTTCCGTAGTATCCCCTCAATCTTCACGGGCTCATTTTTCCTTGTTTATTGTTTATCGCAAACACCGAATGTGAGTCTATAATTTCCTCCATATCTGGAGAGATTATTCACATGGTAATTGCATTTAAAATGAAATATTTCACAACAAGTCCTCGATTTTAACTTGGGTGTTCGAAACGCGTGAAAACAATGTGAAATGGACTGCGAAGTTCCCAAAAATCCGTATGGGCTACGATGCCCGACCCGCAGTGAACTAGGGAACCAAATGGCAACGGAGACCAAACAACACTGAAAGCGAAGGCTAGTCAGTCAATGGACGACGACCTTACACGAATTCCATAAATCAGTGGAGCACCATTTAAGAGCACGTCATTGGACGGATTGATTGGGGAGCGACGGTACAGTCGGGATCTTCGGACAGATGCTCGATATGTGCCTGACCGGTTAACATGCACAAAGCGTATTGCGGATGGTTCAAAGGAATTCGTAGAGGTCGGATAGGAAAAGTGTCCGTAAATTCTTCTATCGGTGCACGTGAAAATCTGAGTTTCGATAGGCAGCCACCTACTCAAGTGTGGCCAGCCGAGCAGTCGTCGCATTAACTACTATCATCTGTCTTCTAATTATAATAGACACGTTAAATCATATGAATGCTGCAGTCTTGTTGCATCTACTGCTCTCATTCGTTGTTACCACTGGAAATGAACTAGTGGAATAGTGAAATAGGAGGGTCAGGTTCTATGGTTCAGCCGGAATCTTCTTGACATGTCTTTGAAAAAACTCCTCCTTACCTCTCCCACACGGCTCCCGGCACTCGGTGAAACCTTGTAGCTCAGGTGGCCAGAGCGTTGGCTGCACACAAGCCCTCCCACCGAGGTCATCGAGGCTTTCACAGATAGGTCAAAATATACAAAATCTGCAGAAATAGATATTAACTGAGCCCATTCTTATCAGCAGCAGACCCACTGAAAACTAGGAAACAAAATGACAACGGAGGCCAAACAACACTGAACGTGACGGCTAGTCAGCTAATAGGCGATGGCCTTACACTACTTTATTAAATCAGTACAGCACCACTTAGGACCGCGGCATGGGACGGATTAATTGGAGAACGGCGGTACACCCAGGATTTTCGGACAGATGCTCTCTTTATGCCGAAAGACGAAGGAGTTCGTAGAGAGAGGATAATAAAGTGTAAGACAATTCCTCTATCGGTACACGTCAGCATCTGACTTTCGAGAGGCAACTACCTACTCGGGCGCGGACAGCCTAGAAGTTGTCGCATCAATTACTGTCATCTGCGATCAGTAACGAGTCCTCTAATTATAACAGACACGTTAAATCTAATGAATGCTGCAGTCTTGTTGCATCGACTGCTCTCATTCGTTGTTACCAATGGAAATGAACTATGGAGTGAAATAAGAGGGTCAGATTCAATGATTCAGTCCGAATATTCTTGACATGTCTTTAACAAAACTCCTCCTTACGCCTCCCACACGGCTCACGGCACCCGGTGGGGCCTTGTAGCTCAGGTGACCAGAGCGTTGGCTGTACATAAACCTTCCTCCTGCTGTCTTGGGTTCGAATCCCACCGAGATCATCGAGGTTATCGCAAATGGTTCGAAATAAAGTGTTTAAAATTTGCCGACATAGATATTAACTGAGCCCATTCTTAATAGCAGCAGATTGATCGGTTAGGGATAGCAACTGGTGCATGGGAGAGGGTGTACAGGGTGAACCCGACTCTGCAGACTCCATTCTCACGGCACTAGCTCATTTTTCGCTTTAGTGAATCCGGTGCACTTGAAGCTATTATGACGCACTTATCGCCGTGGCCCGCAACGTTGCCAACAGATGGTACCACTCAGGCCTCACAGTCAGCTCTGTGTGCGTTTGTCTGCAGTGGTTAATTGTGGACTCAGTCTGAATGGCTTCTCCTTCATGTAGACTCTATGACACTCGCATGCATGTAAGATCCGGGCTACCCATCGGATTTTGCGGAAAAATTTAGTCCTGCTTGGGAGGCTGGTCGTGCGTGGCACGCGCATTAGCAAAGGGACTGCGTTCCTACGACACGCCCCATAGTGTATATTCCCTATTGTAAAGAATCTGACGTGCTTGAATATACCACGGTGAGTCAAAATTCATGGCTTGGAAGGACATCAACTGACGGGATAACTCGGTCCCCCTTTCAAAACAGAGAGTCAGGCTGCAGCGCCTCCTTCTTACTGTGGTCTTAATGGCACCCACCTTCAACGGAGATCCCAGTTGCCCTATTTTATGTGTGAAAACCTGGCTAGGCGTACGCGGGCGGGCGGGCGGGCTGCTTAGCATCCTTGGTCAGTGCGCACCATGCCGCCTCCGGTACCCTCAGCGTTGTCTTGACACCGGGTTCAGGTGGGTGAGAGGGAGAGAGAGTGGTAAACTTAGAGCAATTCTACTATCGCTGTGAACTATTCCATGCGCAAGTCACGGTCTCCGATTTCGCATGGCGTGAGGACCCTGTCGTTTGCGATGATCGGGCTTTCGCAAACTATTCTTTTCTTGGGACGACAAACGGGTTTTCTCGCCCGAATAAAATGCACCAAATCCGAGTTCTTTGTGCGCGCACAAATCAGGTTTAAATAGTCGGCTTGCGTTTATTGGTGCTGACTGCATCAACCAACCGTCTGTGTGCTCGTCGACAACTCACCACATATATAGATTTGAAGTTATTGCTGTACTTGTGTGCACTTTAGTATTGTGAGATCTGCTCTATGGCTGATGAGGTGTTATTTCGGTGACAATCAGCAGCGCCTTCTACGAGGTCTTTAGTGTTAACTTCTAAAGGCCACAATTATGCATTTATTTCTGGATTGGACATTTTCAGTGTTCGCTTGGACATTTATTCACACGAACGACACGTGAACTCCCCAATCACTTTTTACCTGACAGTGAATTCCAAACTCTTTCTAGACGAAGATTTATTTTTAAAGGCCAACATATCCGCTTGTAGTACTTCTCTACTTACTTAATTGTGTTAAAGTTAATTTTAGACGTATTATTTTGTCGAAAATTGGCTCATCTGAGTGGCAGTTAGGCAGGCACTTAGCATTTAAGTGCGACTACTGAACTGTTTGTAGACATAAATTTCGAAAACTATTCCACCAGCGTTCATCTGCGAAACTGACATATGTAACGCTTAGGATGCCCCATCAAATGTAGTTAAATTTTCCCATTTCTAGACAACATTTCCCAACGTTCATGCGACCAAGACATCTTTCTGTCGCATCCGACAGGGGATGCTTGTGGATCAATCCAAGGACAAAAATGGTTCTTTAAACCTTCCCAGTGCTGATACTTGATTGCAGATGTCTCGCGGCTATGTGACCGTCTGCGTAGGTTGTTGAAAGTTTTGATGCGATTGAAAAACTCAACTGTGTTCGCACCATTTTTGCGTGCATACCGTTTTTTCACGTAACCACAACCTCCGAGGTCATCCACTCAATCTACGCGTGACTGGAACCAGGCTGGACAAATTGAAGTTCTTTTCCATCGGAGTGCTTGATGCATTGAGTGCTCTGCCTGCAGATATCGTTATATCCACATCTGTGAAGATTCTTAAGCCCAGACTGAATCAGCACATAACGACGCATCATGGTATCACGCTACCGTTCCGTGCAAACTATTGAATACTGTTTTAATATTACTGTTATCATTTCAGTAACGTTTGACATTTTCGATTTTAATTTTGTTCTATTTTAATTGCACGCGGATACTAGCATGCACTTAGCCTTCTGCAGATAAATTAGATCATAGAAATTTTTCTATAGTAACATTATCCATAGACTGGAAACTGGTTGACGTACTTAGTAATGCCAGTGTTCCTATCACTGAGTGATTCGTATATCTGTTAAGCTCTGATAATCCTTCTGTAGCTGTTGGTGCTTCCGTTTACAAACTTGCGATATAATTCCCGTTCGTGCAACCAACAGGGAGTTCAGGGGATGCAAAACTACATTTCCCTCAAAAAAACTGAACAGAATTTGCGTTTGGGGAAGCAACCTACGACGTTGAGTTGATTATTGACATGCTCAAGCGCCAGAGGATTCATGAGCGCAGTGGGCTGCGGCGTGACACACAGCGCTGTTCAATCAATCAGTAAGCGTGTCGAAACGAGACCCTGTTCAAGAAATATAAAGGCTTGAATCGCTGGCTTTATTTTTACCAACTTGTTTACAACTCATTTCATTTAAGCGGGAAAAGTATCGCAGCGGAAGTAATGTCTGCACAGTGCACGTTCTAATGGTATGGAGCGCTCACCGATTGTTCATACGGAACTCCCTAGTTCCGTTTTGCCTTACGGGCTCTTTCTCGAGCCCAACCAACAGCCGCACAGCGGCGCATGATATAGGCAGTATGCTATTACCGACAGCGGGTGTTTCACACTTCGAGATTGGGTATGACTGACTGACGACGGCCAGAAAGCCAGAAATAGCCATTCCAGCCTCCTTTGTCTCGGTCGGTAATAACATACTGCCAATTGACGTTCTGTCCATCGCTGGACGTTTAAATGCTCCCGCCTTTCTTATCTTTGGGTTTCTGCAGAGAAAAGACGATGGCTAAAATCTTCAAAATGTTCACCACTTATTAACAAACCGAAGTTACAAATGAAATCATCTGAGTCCCAGTCGCATCCTACAGTGGATGCGTGTATAGCGGTCCAATAACCCGCCGTGATTGTTTAAAACCTCCCAATGCGGATTCTTGATTGCAGCTAGCTCGCAACTACGTTGCACTCTACATGGGTTGTTGATTATTACGATGTGATTCAAAACTCGGTAACAATCGGAAGAGGGCACCTAAATATCCAGTGCCTAGAAAAACTACCTACTATATCTATTTGAATAGGTTATAACCCTACATATTTGAGATGCTTTTGTCGCTTATTCTGCGATGCATAGCTTAGGACAGTTCGAAATGCGTCCGCTGTAGACCGGCCATTGGTTTGCCATTCTTCACTTATGCTTCACTTATGATCAGGATGGACAACGCTAGTCCGTTTGCGGCTTACTCTGCGATCGAGTACCTTAGGACAGTTGGGGTATGATCGCTTTGCACCAATCCTTTGTTTACCAGTTTTAACGATAGCTTTCGCAGCTGAAGAGCAAGCGCGGTAGTTGGTATGCGGCTTAATCTATGGTAGCATACGTTCGAGCACTTGTGATACGCTCGTTCTGGACCGACCGTTTGCTTTATCCATTATGACCATTTGTTGCTTAGGTGAGGACCAACCGCGGTTGTTGGTATGCCGCTGCATCTGTGACACCATACCTTCGAACAGTTGCAAAACGATCGCCGCTGACCCACACGAGGCTGCCCTAGCTTACCAAAAGCTTCCCCATTTGTCGAGCGCCCGCATTAGTCGCTGCGCGGCTTATTCTACAATTGCTTACCTTCGATGTGGCGCGACCCTTTGGCTTATCAAATGTGACAATTACTTCCTGAGGTGAGAAACGACCGCAGTTGAAGTTTTGCGTCTCAATCGATGGCCCCATACCTTTGGACAGTTGCGGAACGATCGCCGCAGACACATACAACGTTTACCAACTGTAACATAGACTTCCACAGCTAACAAGCGACCGCAGTAGTCATTATGCAGCTTTCCCTACAGTTGCTTGCCTTCGGACAGTTGTATGGTATTGTATTTTAGGGTAATAGGCAATGCCCTTGATGACCCTATTGAAAACGGTACATAAAATATAAATGTCAGTAACATATTTGTTCACGGAAAACTTTCACAATGCGGGACTGCAAAGGGTGCGGCAGGCGGTCTTCTCAGTGTACACATGAAATTTTAAGTACAGTTATATACAATCAGCATAAAGTGCAGCCATTTGCATAGTTTGAGAGGGGGCATCTCATTAAGAGTCAGGGGTGTGTTAAGTAGGGATGAAATCAAGAAATGAAATTTATGGCTGGCCGCAGGTAGTCCTGTTGTGAAAGTCGTCGTTTATCAAATATCAAACGATCCAGCTGCCTTTTGAATACAGCGATTGTATCAGATATCACTATTTCACTTGGGAATCAATTCCATGGTCGAACAACACGCTGGCTGAAGGACAATTTCCGATTGTATAGGCGTGTACGCTCCCGCTTGGACTTTGTAAGGGTGACCGCGCAGGTGACTCGTGGTCGTGAATTCAAAGAAGTCGTCAGTTTTGAGCGAACATTCATGCCCGTGGATAATGCGGAATGTCCATATCAGGTCACACCTCATTCTTCTATAGGATAGGGGGAACAAATTTAACTGGATCAGTCTCTCTGGGTATGACAGAGTCCTGAGACCGTCCACCAGTTTTGTGGCCCGTCGTTGCACCTGCTCTATGGCATCACTGTCTTTCATCATCCAGGGCATCCATGATGGTATTCCGTTTTCCAAGTGCGGTCTGACGAATGTGCCGAATATCTGTGAGAAGAGTTCTGGAGGAAAGATTTTGAAGGCACGCCAAATCCAGTGCATGATGCTGTTTGCCTTTTGGACGACTCTTTCGCAGTGCTCAGAGGGCAGCAAGTTTGAGCATGTCCAGACACCTAGGTCTTTGTGCGTGTCCACTTCATTTAGTGGAACCCCATTTATGATGTACTGATGTTTTGGGAAGCGTCTCCGTCCAGATTCTAGTCGCAAGACTACACACTTGGATACGCTGAACGCTAGAAGCCACTTGCTGGACCACGCAGCCAGCTTATTAACATCTTCCTGTAGCTTTTGCGCATCTTCAACGCAGCTGATTGTTTTCCAGATCTTTATATAATCCGCAAACATGATGCCATCGCATTCAAGGTCTGCAGGACAGTCATTTATATAGATGAGGAAGAGGAGAGGACCCAAGACTGAGCCCTGCGGAACGCCGCTTTTTACTGGCACCCATTCGGATGTAGTGGCACCAACGATGACTTTTTGGAGCCTGCATGACAGGAAACATTTAATCCAATTAAAAATGCTGCCCTGTATTCCACACTCCCAAATCTTCTGTAGGAGTCGTCCATGAGAAACGCTATCAAACGCCTTCTTACAGTCAAAGAAGATGACGTCCACTGGACGATCACCGTTGACAAAACACTAGGATTATCACCTTTGACCACTACTTATATGGGAGAGGAGCTACCGCAGTCTCAAGTGTCCCGCTCAATCAAAGGCAGCACAGCTTACGACAGTTGCGATAGGACCAATGTGGATGCATCCTACGTTTATCGCGCTCGATATAGACTATTAAAGCTGAAGATCAACCGCATTAGTCTGCATGCGGCTTCGTGCACGGTAGGATACCTTAGGACAGCGGCTAAGCGATCACAGGATACCGTCCCATAGTTTACCATACTTCCGGAACGACTTTTGAGGTCATGAGCGACAACAGTAGTCGGTATGCAGCTTACCCTATGACAGCATATTTGCGTAACGACCACCAGCCACATACGTCATCTGGTGCTCCGCGATCGGACGGTTTCCCTTACGGACAAACCGGCCAAATTGTTTTAGATTTGGAAAGGAACCATCGTGGTTGCAGACGTCATTTCACGCACTAGTTGGACTTTCCGCGACGCCCTAACATGGGCAGGCCCGAAGATCATTGTGTATTTCGATATTTAAAAACGATACCTCAGTTATCTCCCCGAGGCATTGTAGCGGAATTGCAGGAGGTTGCATAAACGGACGTTGTAGTGCCCTAATATTCGCCTTCGTTTCAAACGTACATCGGAATATACCGCATGCATTTAGAGTATTGTTATATATTCCAATACAAATGTAATATTAAAAAGGATAACTCTCGGCAACGTTGCGTTGGCTAGTGTCGTACATACCAACGAGCCATCATTGCCTTTTCCGCTTGCCGGCATTATACTTCCGTCAGCTTATTAACGTTTCACGTACATGGACTTCAATTCCGGGTCCTCCTAATTTCTTTGTTTACTTCAGCTGCGCTGAGGAGCAAACATTTTGACACAGGCCATACCACCCAACGGCCGCTGAATGGTTTACACCAATGTCATTTCAGCATTCTCCAACACAACGTCCTTTCAAAATACACAGCCAAATCTTGAGGATAGCGGTTCTTGTTAGGCGGCTATTTTCAAAAATAGTTCTCGCTCTTAACGACTTCATCTTCTTGCATCGAGGACACCGAAAAGCAAAACCATCCGAATATCGACTGCGTACTTGCGGTTTCATCCATTGGTGGCACTTGCACATCTTCTGTCTTGGCAACAATTTTCTTAGTTGGCAATACTCTGTCGCATGTTCCGAATTTAAATCAACCAATATTTGTTCGGTTTTGCTTTTATGGGTCACCGTAGTTCGGCGATTCGATTTGGCGATTGCGTCTACCGATCTACAAGAGTAACAAACATTTACTTCCCTCATAACTACAATTTCTACATATTTATTGCTAAGGACACATTCTGAGTCTGCATCAAATGAACAAAATACTATTATTCAGTTGCCTATTTTTCAAAAAAGCGCATTGCCATTAGCCTTTCATTTGCTTATTCGCTTACTGTGATAATTTCCTTGTTTCGATAATTGCTCGCGATGGATTAGGCATAATAGCGTTCGTAGCCATGGCAAACACGTAGACTAACTTTCCGTATCAGCAGCCCACACACGTACCCTACCACCCTCCCATTGGCGGAGGATGCCTTGGGCGTCTGAACTGACGTGCCCAAATGCCTGGCGGTTTGCTTAGAGTGGTTTGCGTTTACAACACTGCTAATTGTTTACTTCTCATTCACCGCACGCCTTTTCTTTGATATATAGCGATAAAGTAAAACTTTATCGCTCGAAAAGCAATTTTTCAGAAAATTCTTACCATTCTTGACTATTATCCACGCATTCAAAGGCCCCACCCATAAAACGCCTATTACCACATATACCATAAGACAGGCTGCCTTGGCTGGCGGTATTTTTTTGGGGGTCATCTCCCGTTTGCGCACAATTTTTTGTGTAAATGCCTTTTTTTCGCGTACACGTGGGATAGTTTTTCACGCCATTGACGGAGGACATTAAAAGCCCAGGATTTCTTGAGTAATCGACGAAAACATTGCAGTTTTCCTTTTTTGTCGTCATAGTTTTTCACAATCCACACTACCGAAATGAGACAGTCATTAAAGGATCTAGGCCACTGCATTTCTCGTTTGGAATTTATCTGACGATTTGGATCACACTTGCAGACTAACATAGAGATTGGGTATCACACTAAATGCCTGCTGCGAATGCCCCGTGACCAAATGGAGGAAATGCTCGATTTTAGACCTTCTTTATACTATGTGAATGCTCATGACATTTTAATGAATAAAGTGCACAACAAGGGGCTCCGAAAACTGAAAATGTTCAGTAGAAGTGCTAACTCATGAAATGTCAACCAAAATTTCCAAATGTGTTCTCGTTTCGAAAAGTTTAATTAAGTAGTCTTGTAAAACTAGTCATGATGAAGCATACATCTTTAATGCTTTAGTTACCTCAGGGTGTCGGCTTTCGAAAGAACTTATTTTCGGCTGCATGCAAGATCTATACTCTGCAAAAAAGACTACTTATGTAGGATGCAATTTTCTCATTAATTTTCGATGCCCTTGAAAATGCAATTATATTTCACGGAAAACATGCATAAAAATATTCATTCTTTTACTGATTCGGTAGAAAATCACGGCTTCTTCCAATTCCATACTCAAAAGAAGACTTTAAATCGGTTTTAAAAAGTTTCTAATTGTGAGATATTTTAATCCCGTTAAATGGCCGTTCATGAAACGTCATGTATCCGCATTTACGAATGTGGTTTGTAAAGTTAACAATATTGCTCAAATCCACTGCTTGATTTTATGAGCCTCATATGGTCTCCTCTTAACACCGTAGAGAAGTGCATGGTTTTCCGTACACGGAAAATATACAGCTTGCAGTTTTGAAACCCTGAATGCAAATGTAACAGCAGGTCGGGTTCAACATTATTCGGGAATTAGAAAAGATTTTTAAAACCGAAATACACTCTTCTTTTGAGTATGAAATTGGAAGAAGACGTGATTTTATACTGAATAAGTAAAAGAATGAATATCTTTATGCATGTTTTCCATGAAATATAATTGAATTTTCAAGGGCATCAAAAATCAATCAGAAAATTGCAGACTACATTAGTAGTCATTTTTGCAGAGTATAGATCTTGCCTGCAGCCGATAATAAGTTCTTTCAAAAGCCGACACCTTGGGGTAACTGGATCATTATAGATTTATGCTGCATCATGATTAGTTTTACAACACTACTTAATTTATCTTTTCGAAACGAGAACGCATTTGGAAATTTTGGTTAACATTTCATGAGTTAGCACATCTACTGTACCATAATAAAGAGAAAATTAACGCACTTAATATAGTGTTTGCGTATTCGACGTTCCCCCAACCGTTTTACGTTTCAATGTTTTTGGTAAAACTCCGACAGGTTTCACGCATTTTAACTTCTTCAGAGCGCAAATTGTGGTCAAATACCTTAAAATTTTCATTACACATTAACAAAGCCGAAAATTTAACTGGAGTCATTTAAGGCGTTTTCGATCAAATGCCCGCTCTGAATTGCTGTAGACTTGTTGATGTTCTTGGAATGTTTTGACTAATCATGTTGTTGTTCTGCCCTCCCACAGTTGCTGGCCTTAATAAAATTGTAAATTCGCATACCTATGTGTTGGCTATTTTAGATTCAACGGCCGCTGTTGGTCAAGGTAGAATGAAGGCGATTAATCAGACATCCCAGTTATCTGCGATTCTTGAGCTTATTTCGTCATTTTTAATAAGAAAATATTAGCGTTACCGTAAGGCCTCAGATGTGGAAATCTACTTCTTCCACAAAACCCAATAACTCAGCCATATCCGAGCTGTGTTGCTCAAATGAAATTCTGCGTTATGAGTAATAAATACCGACTTTATGAATTGCCAGATAAAGCACGTCATTTTACCCATTTCTGATACAATCAATTATTGGGTTCATGGCGAATAGTTGGTTGAATATATGGAATCAGTTTCAATGAGAGTCTTAGAATGTCCCAAAAACGGTCCGCGCCGTAGATGCCTTGAACCAACATAAGGACCAGATCCGAGCACGCTAGGCCTTATTGGGGGCGTGCATGTCTAACAAAAGCCACACATGGGAGGGATTGTGGTGGCTAGACTAGGTGCGGCCTCTTGCCGCCTTCTCACCGAATCCTGCCTTCTACGAAAGGCAGCCATCGTCGAAATTGACAAACTGTGATTTGAAGAAGAAGAAGAATCGAGCACCGGAACAATTCGTTTATTATCCTGAGCTTTCAGACTCGTACAGGAGTCCATCGTCAGAGGTAGTGGCAGAAACAGGACAAGCGGCAGTTATAAGGCACGTAGACCCAATCATCGACCGACGTCGCACGACTGGAGGTGACTACGAAGGGCTCTGTACGCCGGCGCCAGATCGATAAATCGATTGACCGAGTTCTCATCCGAGGCCCAGCAGCAACATACGAGCAGCTACGTTTTCTGCACCGATGTCTCCAAGACGAACTAATTCCACGATGCCTGAGATATAAAGCTCCAGTTAATACGGCCATGGGAAGAGAAGTTGTGAGGCGGTTTGTCAAACAGATGACAAGAGTTCTGATCGACGACTGTCACCGGCGTTTGCAGAAGTACAAGGCTGAGATCGAGGAGAACAGAAGGCAGTGTGTCCACACTCTCGGCGATTCTATCGCCGCAGATCTTGGGAAGACGATCTCTGCTCTGGCACACCACAGGCAAGCCAAGAAGAGAGAAGTTTTGGAACGGAAACTGACTAAGCTAAAACCACCAGGCACAGAAAGCTCAAACTTGGTCCACAACCTCTCGTCTAAGCAGCTAACAGAGCAGCAACTACGAGTGTTGCAGCATGAAACGTGTTTCAACACTGCAGATGCCGAATCTGTCGACTTCATTGCAGCCCTGGAAGCCATGCTTGTGCGAAGTGAAACATCCGACGACATGAAACACTCCGTCCGACAGCGTGTTACCTCTTTGCTGATGACACACAGACCAACCAAATGTATTTCACAGAGTGAGTCAAAGGCTATGAGAGAACTGAGGAGGGTCGACAGCATTATCATTCTACCTGCTGACAAGGGACGATCAACCGTCGTGATGAATAGAGAAGACTATAATGAAAAAGCTAAAGCCCTTCTTGATGACAGAGAATTTTACAGACCAGCACAGAAGTCGCAAGCCAAAGCAGTGGCAGATCGGCTGAGTAAACTGCTTAGAGAATACCGACATAAAAATGTGATCACGGAGAATGAATGGCACCAAATGAGGCCAACTGACACCGCTCTAGCCCGATTCTATGGTCTGCCAAAAATCCATAAAGCAAATGTCCCACTTCGGCCAATCGTTGCCCTCAAAGGCAGCCCCACCTACAACTTGGCAAAGTGGATGTACTCAAAACTGAAGTTCCTCCAAGGCAATTCGACTACCTCAGTTCGATCAGCCTCTCAATTCCTCATAGACCTCCGAGGTCGGAGAATTCAATCGGACGAAACCATGGTCTCCTTCGATGTGACATCGCTGTTCACATCTATCCCACCAAACGTGGCCCGCAAAGTCTTGCGCAAGAAACTTGAAGAGGCGTACGATGAGACTCAGAATGCCCTCAAAATTGAACACCTCATGAGGCTGTTTGAATTCTGCCAACAAACTTTCTTCACTTTTGCGGGAGAGACCTATGAACAAATCAAGGGAACCCCTATGGGCTCACCGGTCTCCGGTTTGGTGGCAGAACTGGTCCTACAGGAGTTGGAAAAGATTGCCTTCCTCCAACATGAACCGGTGTTTTGGCGACGTTACGTTGACGACACGTTCGTCATCGTAAAGAAGGACATGCTGCAACATTTTCACAGCCTGCTCAACGCAGTCTTCCCGGATATAAAATTCACGAGAGAAGAAGAACAGGAGCAGCAGTTGCCCTTCCTGGATGTGCTCGTCAGACGAAACCTTAACGGTGAACTTGAAACGACGGTTTATAAGAAGGCAACGAACATCACACAGCTTCTCAGTTTTCACAGCAACCATCCGGTGGCTCACAAACGAAGCTGTGTGAAGACGTTCTTCAAACGGATTCAAACTCATTGCAGCAAACCGGAGGACAGAGCGCGTGAGGCCCGTTATCTCCGCGACCAGTTTGTGCAAAATGGCTATCCGAGGGCATTCATAAGTCGCTGCCTACGCGGTCGCCACCAGAGAACTCAAACATCAACGCCACCGACGATATGGCATGCTCTGCCATACATCAAGGGTGTTTCAGAAGCGACCGAGCGCATTGCTGCGGAGCTAGGGGTTGGAATCGCACACCGCCCCAAAGCCACCATGCGCAACAGGGTCATGAAGATCAAAGACCGGTTAAAACCTGAAGAGCAATCTGGAGTAGTGTATCGCATTCCGTGTCAAAATTGTCTATGTAATTACACAGGACAGACTGGACGCATGCTCGGATCGCGCATACATGAACATAAGCTGGCTGTGCGGCGAGGCGACGCATTGTCACAAGTGGCCGCCCACACCTACGAAATGGGTCACGAGTTTGACTTCGCTGCCACCAAAATAGTCGCCCACGCCGGAAACAAAACAGGCCGAGAATTGATTGAAGCCTGGGCCTCGGATGAGAACTCGGTCAATCGATTTATCGATCTGGCGCCGGCGTACAGAGCCCTTCGTAGTCACCTTTCAGTCGTGCGACGTCGGTCGATGATTGGGTCTACGTGCCTTATAACTGCCGCTTGTCCTGTTTCTGCCACTACCTCTGACGATGGACTCCTGTACGAGTCTGAAAGCTCAGGATAATAAACGAATTGTTCCGGTGCTCGATTCTTCTTCTTCTTCAAATATGTATACACCTGGAACTCGAAATTTCGCCTACATTCGTGAAACTGTGATTTAGTCTGAAAGCTCTGTATTTTCGCTTCTCAATTTTTGCAAACGAACAGATGACTAATTCGTCTGTTCTGAATGTATGATCTTAGAAACTGCTGAGATGTCCCTGTTTCTTCAGCCCTTCGTATTCCCCAAGACTGTTAGTGTGAAAAGGGATGTGCGTATAACTTGTTTCGCAGCTTCGTATATGAATTCAGATATCCGACTGGTTGACTCTGCACCACGCTCTTTCGTCAAAATTTTGTGCGTTTAAACAAAAAGTGGAATGTTGACGAAGTTCTCACTTCTGCGCTTTTTTCGCCCGAGCAACCTTCGCCTGGAAGTAAATTTGTCTCATTAGAGATATATCATTTGTTCTCAAGGCAGGGTGGTGACATACTAATCTAAGTGTTTATTGAATTCTTCATGGCTGCCAATGACCGATATCGTGATTGGGGAGGAGACTGTGTGCATGAGAACCAGCCTCATTGTCCAATTAAAGGGCACCTAAGACAGCAAAATCTGAGTGGAGGCGTCCTAATGAAACTTGTCAGCGAAATTATAAACAGGCTCGTTGAAACCGGCAACAAGATGAATAAGGAAGTCAACAACAGTGAGCTTCAAGTCTTTTACGGCGCAGCGTTTAATTAAAAGTGCTACTACGAAATGTGTTTAATCGCCTCAAACAATATTTCCTCAAGATGCACTTGAAGCAAGCATAGACGGCAGAATTTATTAGGACCAGTAAAGTTCGCGACGGCTTATCAACTTCAGTCTGCCCTTGCATAACAGATAACAAATGGGAAAATGCAGAGGTTTGAACTTTACGGAGAAAATCAATATAAAACAGCAAGTTCATCGTATACTGTATGCAGACTAATCAATAAAATGGTAACTTGAAAGATGTAACATAGAACAGAAAACGAGGAATTTAACACACAGATGGATTGCGACAACCAAGAGGCTCAGATATACCAGGACAAGCTGAGGTTGATCAGGTGGTCTACCTGTTTGCATAGGTTGGGTCCCTCCCGCGGTATGTAGGCTGCCTTCAAGTGGAGCAATATCCGAGTTCTTTGTGCCGAACTAATGCTCAAAAAAATGTTTTGGGGCTAACCGCATGACCGCTATCTAGGAGGTGCTTTGTGATAGAAGACCGTGGAATTTTATTTTCCTGCTTTAGAAGTTATTTTGGCGGGTGCTCAAATGACCTGGCTGCCAATTGCCTTTGCGTTCGCTAATTAACTTGCATCCACAAGTACACCCATTGCCTGTGGAACTTGGTGCTTCAGAATTCGAGTTCACCTGAATTGTATGTTCTTTCAATGGTGCATCTCAATCGCTGCTTGACAAGCCGTCGCGAACTTTTTTGGTTCCAATTAATTCTGCTGTCTATGCTTGTTTTGTTTCTGTCGAGAATCATTAAAAATCGTATCTAAAGGTTGTAAACCTTTCTTCTGTAGCTGTTATCAAAACTGTGCATAATCGTGTCACCGCCTATATAATTTTTCAGCAGGACACGATGATAAGTAACCTAATTCATGGCAAATACCCTTGCGCTGTCTTTCAGGGCGGTACCTATTCCTGTGTATAAACATAAATCCAACAGTAGCCCTAACCCAACATTTTTACACTGGCCCTAGTCCACTGTGGGATTTAGTACGTGATTATCTGTAATACGTAGAGAGACCTATTTCTGTGTCCTGCGAGTGTTTATTAGATGTCCTCAAACAAAGAACCACTTTTTACTCAAGGCGAATGAATACTCTAAAAGCGTCAAACGAACATAATCCAACCTAGCACGTAAGCATGTTAGCTAGGGTCTATGTCATTAGGTAAAGTAGTAGTGCATTCACTTGGTAAAAAGTTTCTTTTGTGACCGTGATGGATAACCTTTCACTTGCATTCAGCAGTCAGAACTAGTAAGTGGTAAAATTACTTGGCTTTGAAGTATCCCCTCAGTCCTCGTGGGCTCATATTTTCTTGCTTATTGTTAAATCGCAAATACCGAATGTGAGTCTATAATTTCCTTTATATCTAGAGAGATTTTGTACATGGTAACTGCACTTAAAAAGACATATCCCGCAACAGGTCCTCGACCTTAACTTTGGCGTTCAAAACGCGTGAAAACAGTGTGAAAGGGACTGTGAAATTCCCAAAAATCAATATAGACTGCGACGCCCGACTCACAGAAAACTAGGGGACAAGATGACAGTGGGGATCAAACGACAATGAACGTGACGGCTGATCAGCCAACAGGCGATGACCATACACAAATTCAATAAATCAGTGAAGCGTCAGTTACGAGTGCGACATGAGACTGATAATTTTAGAACGGCGGTGCAGTCGAGATCTTGGAAGAGATGCTGGATATATGTCCGACAGACTAACATACACAAAGCGTACGGCGAATGGGACGAAGGAATTCGTAAAGATCGGATGGTAAAATTTAAGGCGATTTCTTTATCAATACACGTGAAAATCTGACTTTCGGGAGGCAACTACCTACTTAAGTGCGGACAGTCTACCAGTCGTCGCATTAACTACTGTCATCTGCGATCAGTGAGGAATCTACTAATTATGATAAACATGTCAGATCATCTAAATGCTGTAGTCCTTCAGCGTCTACTGCTCTTATTTGAAATCAGTAAGGGAGTGAATTTAGAGGGTCAGGTAACTAAACTTCTGGTTCTAATGGTTCAACCTGAATCTTTTTGACATATCGTTGACAAACCTCCTCCTTACCTCCCTTACATGGCTCACGGCACACGGTGGGACCTCGTAGCTCAGGTAGCCAGCGCGTTGGCTGCACACAAGCCTCCCACTTGCTGTCGTATGTTCGAATCCCACCGTGGTTATCGAGGTTTGCACAGATGGGTCAAAATATTCAAAATCTGCCGAAAGAGATATTAAGTGCGCCAATTCTTAACAGCAGCAGATTCTTCGGTTAGGGCCATCAACTGGTGCCTGGGGAACACGGAGAGAATGAACTCGACTCCGTTGACCCCATTCACACAGCACTTTAACCGATTCTACACTTCAGTAATTTCGACGCATTTGGAGCTATTATGACGCGCTTAACGTCGTGGCTCACAATGTTGCCAATAGATGGTACCACTAGGGCTTCGCAGTCAGCTCTGTGTGTGTGTTGGTATTAAGTGGTTTAGTTGTAGATTGAATCTGAATGCCCTTTTCTTCGTGTGGCCTTTATGGCACTCTCGTGCATTTGAGATCCCGGCTACTCATCACTTTTTGCGAAAATTTGGTGTTGTGTTTGGGCGGATCGTGCGTGGCACGCGCAGACGGGCTGTGTTGGTTCTCCCGGCCACTGCGCTCAATTTAAACATCAGATGACTGACTGGTTCCAATAGTCTGCCGAGATCTGAGAGAAGCAGCAGCGAGAGAGATCGACTTAGGGGACTGCGTCCCTACGAAACGCCCCTTAGCGTATATTCCCTAGTATAAAGAATCTGACGCGCTTGAATATACCACTGTGACCTAAAAGTCATGGCTTGGAAGGCTATCAACCAACGGGATAACTCGGTTCTATTCTCAGGACGGAGCATCAGGCTGCAAGGACTTCTTCGAACAGTGGTCTCAATGGCACTCACCTTCAACTGGGATCCGAATCGTTCAACGTTATGTTTGAAAAGCTGGTTCATCGTCCGTAGGTAGGTTGCTTATCTTCATTAACCAATGCACCCCTGGCCGAATCTGGTCTCCTTAACTTTGTCTTGACACTGGGCTCAGGTGAGTAAGGGACAAGGGAGAACGGTAATATCAGAGCAATTATACTATCCCTGTGAACTATTTCATGCTCAAGTCATCCTACTAGTAAAAATGCGATTTCCAGGTGGCCCAGTGGTTAGGAGCGTGGACTTCTAACTAACAGGTCGCGAGTTCGAGCCCCAGGCATTCGACACTTTGGGGTTGGGTATGGTTGCCTGACGACGGCTAATAAGCCAGAAATGGCCATTCCAGTCTCCCATGCCTTTGTCGGTAATAACATATTGCCTAGAAAATGCGACGTTCACCAGGAGAGGTGTATTGGAGGTCTAGCTTTTCGAGTAGACATTTCTTTTACCCATCTTCGTGGGATGGGTAGAAGAAACTTCTACTCGAGACGTCAAACCTTCAATACACCTATCCCGGCGAACGTTTTCTTTTCTTTTGACAAGCCCTCGTCTCTGAGTCCGCATGCCGTGGGAATACTCTCGTTCGCGATGGTCGAACTGTCGCAAGAAATTATTCGTTTTCTGAATAACCAACTGGTTTTCTCGCCCGAACCAAATTCACCAATTTCGGGTTCTTCGTGAGCAAAAATATTCAGGTTTTAGTAATGGACTTACATTAACTGACTGTGATTACGGCAACCAGTCGTTTGTGTGCTTGTTGACAATTCATCAGGTATATAGATTTTTGGTTATTGTTGTAACTGTATGCACTTTAGGATTTCGAGACCTGGTCTATGGCAAATGACGTGCCGTTTCAATGGCGATCCGCATCGCCTTCTATGGGCTCTTCAGTGTTCAATTCTGAAGGCAATGACTGTGTGTTTTTTTTCTGGATTGGGCAGTCTCAGTGGTCGCCTGGACATTTATACGAGACAATACGCAAGCTTCCCAAGCACATTTACCGGACGATTTAGCTTTTCGCGGACGAAATGAGATTCATAAAGGCACACTTATCTCCTTGTAATAGTTGCCAAATTATATTATTATTTGACTTAATTTTTGAAACTGTTACATTATTGACAAATTGCTCATCTGAGTGACAGTTGCGAAGGCAATTAACACCTAAGTGAGTTTACTAAGCCCTTTTGTAGGAATGAATTTCGGAAACTCCCCCAATAGCATTTATCTGCAAAACTGACATGTGTAACGCGTACCATACCCCATTAAATGCAATCAAATTCTCCGATTTGTAATCAACGTTTCACAAAATTCATGCGAATAAGATTATTCTTAATCGCTTATGCTTATGGGGCAGCCCAAGGACCAGAAATGTTTGTTTAAACCTTCCCAGCGCTGATTCCTGATTGCAGCTAGCTCCTAACTATGTAGCAGTCTGCATGGGTTGTTGATCGTTAGTATGTAATTCAAAAACTCGACCGTTTGCGCACAATTTTTTAAGTGCATACCGTTTTTTCACGAGCACGTGGCAAAAATTTTCTGACCCTGACGGAGGTCGTAAAAATCTCAGGTTTTCTTGAGAAATCGACGAAAACATCGCGGGTTCTCTTTTGTGCACTCATAATTTTTCATTATCGCCACTGCCGAAATGAGACAGTCATTAAAGGATCCAGACCACTGCATTTCTCACTTGGGATTTATCTGACGATTTAGGTCATACGTGCAGACTAACGTGGAAATTGGGTATCATACTAAATGCCTCGGTTCTAAACCTTCTTTATACCATGTTAATTTGCATGAAATTTTAATGAATAAAGTGCACTACAAAGGGGCTTCACAAACTGGAAAAGTCCTCGAACAATAAACGTGGTATGCTTTAAGTTTTAAGATTGCTTGTTGGCAATTTTACTACATCCTCAGAGATTCGGTTGGCAAAAGCAACAGCATTCATAAATATATATATATAAAGAATAAAAAGCTGACATCAGGTTTTGAGATTAAAGAAGATGGCAAGACAAGCTCTGGGGATGACGATTTATTCATGTCACCATTCGCACTCGTACTTGAGTGCATTATCGGAGATGGGAAATATGAAAGATACCCGATTCAATTATGTCCTTCTCACTAACTCCTGATAGAGCCATCAATTACTATCCTCGTTTTGCCTCCTCGGATGCATAGGTAGTGTTTGGCGGCCTCGTATGGTGCCGGTAGGTCGACGCAGCGGTAGATGGAGTTGACGCTGTTGGCCTGGCTTCACTCATTTCTCTCGCCAGTCTGCTTTACGCTCGGCCGATCACTTGAGCACCGTCAAAGTCAAACCGGTGGTTATTTTCCAAACTGTGCAGGCGACGTGTGCTTGCACACCTTTTCGCTTCACGGTTAGAGTGTGCTTATGCATGCGCGTTCTTAGTCGCTTGCTGGTCAAGCCGCAGTAGTTGACCTGACAGTCTAGACAGTTGACGCGGTAAATGACGCCTGTCGTTTCCTCAGGGAGTAACCCACCCGTGGGCTGCATGATTAAGCGGCGGATAGTGACTTTTGGCCGGTGTCCAACGCCCACGTTGAGTGGCCTTAACACTCGCTCAGTGGCCTCGGAGACGTTCCTCGTGTAGGGCAAGACAGAGAAGGCTTCCGATTTTTGGTTTTGCCCACCGTCGGTAATTGTGTGCCTTTGGAACAAACACTTGTTTATGAAGCTACGTGGGTATCCATTGACGAGGAAGAGGTGTCACAGGAACGCACGCTCTTGTACCTCCTCGGCCTCTGTGCTGCAGTGCGTATTGATGCGACGAAAGTGTCCGGACACGACTGTGTTAATGCGACAGGGGTGCTTGCTGTTGTAGTGGAGTATCTTTGTGTTTCGAAAACACCCGTCATGTCAAGGCAAGGAAGCCCCCGGTCCTTTTCTTCCTCCGTTGTGAATTTGATTTGCGGGAAGATTTAGTTTAGTTTTCTTTTTTAAAGGCCTCCTTCGCATCTCGGCGCGGGATGACAAAAGTATCATCCACATAGGGCATCCAGAATTCGGCTTCTAGGACTAAAATACACGAGTTTCCAGTTCCTGCAGAATCGCCTCTGCCAGGTAGCCAGAGATCGGGGATCCCGTCGGGGTTCCCTAGATTTGCTCGTAAGCATGGCCATTAAACGTGCATAAGCAGTAGTCCAGTAGCTCAATCGCATATTTCCTTTTAAAAGGTTTTCCCTCATCGTCGTACTTTCGTTCCAGTAGTTCGCTGATGACTCTCATGGCCAATTCCTTGGCGATTGAGGTAAACAAAAAACGACGTCAAAGGATGCCATGATCTTATCAGGAGAAATCAGGGAAATCATAGGTTGAGTAGCCTGACGTTTCGAAAGCAAGTCACCCTTAATCGACGGAGGTAGATTCTGTACAGCAACTCACAGTCTTTTTGGGTACTGAGGCTGTCCGTGTGCTGTAGCCCCTACTGTTATTCGTGAAGGATGTGCCGGGAAAGGGAAGTTACTTGCTGTCATGCTAATCGGTGTCTTTTCTCCTCGTCAGGCAGAGGTGTCAAGACGGCGACAGTAAGTGACTTCGTCTTTATTGCCGCAAGTGTTGTGCCTGACAGCGTATCTCGGAACTGTCCCCCGTTTGCGCCTGCCCTTGTGCGTATCCTCAGTGATTACTGAGCCGTAGTCGGTGTCTCCTTTGCTATGGGACTGGTGACCTCCGTCATCGGTGTTTTTTCTGACTGTTTGCAGTTGAGTTTGTGTTCTGGACTTCCTGCCTTCGATTCCGTTGCTTAAGCCAAACTCGTAAGGCCTGGTAAGCAGCCGCGAGAATCGTGCAGCGGTTTATGGAATTTGGTACGGTGTGCCAGGATTCGAGTGTTTCCCTGGCTGTCCAGGGTTTTGGCGTTCTGGAAAGCGAAAGTGTGTCCAGAGTCAGTACATGCTTCTGCCACCTGCGATAGCTCGTCCATCCTTCTCACTGCTCCTACGTACTCACGCATGCGGGTCTGCTGCTGTTTTCCAGTCTCCCAAACGTAGTTTACCTCACAGGAACTGCACTGGACACGGTAGATGACATTCGCCGTTTTGCCTCGTGACAGAATAAACTTAAGTCTCATGAACAGATGCTTTATTGACACCCCAAGCCTGTGGGCGACGCCGATCTTCAGTTGTTTTAAGGGAAGAACGACTGCTTAGGATATGCTATAGATATATGGCAATGCTCGTCGCACGTTTGGCTGATCTATCGTTGGCCTTATAGCTCTCTTCGGTTGTCTGCCAAGTTCAATGAAGCTGCGAGAATAAAGGTAGAAAATTAACATCTACCGCAGATAATGGAGTTCGACTGGGGTTCGTCAGCCTCTTAGCAATGAGTGTCCGCTCTTCTGTAAATAGTTTTCACTCAGTTACGTTTGTGACACAAGGGGTGGTTACTGTTATAACTAAGAACGGACCTGTTAGTTAGAACTCCACGCCTCTAAACACTGGCCAATCAGCCGTTGCCCTGTCGGTTTCGATTGGGAATATACAATGGTAGGGAGCGCTCACCGATCGTTCATACGGAACTCAGTCGTTCCGTTGTGCCTTATGGACTCTCTCTCAAGCCCAAAGAGCAGCCGCACAACAGCGCACGACATATAGACAGAATGGTATTACCGACAAAGACGAAGGAGACTGGAATGACCATTTCTGGCTTATTAGCCGTCGTCAGCCAGCCATACACAAGCCCGAAGTGTGGAACACCCGAGACTCGAACTCGCGACCTGTTAGCTAGAAGTCCTCGCCTCTAACCAGTGGCCCACCAGCCCGTTGCCCTGTCGCTTTCGATCGGGAATATACAATGGTAGGGGGTGCTCACCGATCGTTCTTACGGAACCCAGTCGTTCCGTTGTGCCTTAAGGACTCTCTCTCTCTCGGGCCCAACCAGCAGCCGCACAGCAGCGCATGATATATAGGCAGAATGCTCTTACCGACAAAGACAAGAGAGACACTTTGGGCTTGTGTGTGGCTGGCTGACGACGGCTAATAAGCCAGAAGCGGCCATTCCAGTATCCCTTCTCTTTGTCGGTAATACCCCTTCTGCCTATATCATGCGCCGCTGTGCGGCTGCTAGTTGGGCTCGATAGGGAGCCGGTAAGACACAACGGAACGAGTGAGTTCCGTTAGAACAATCGGTGAGCGTCGGCTACCATTGTGTATGTACATATATATGGTAGTAGTGCGTTGACTGCTTAGGTTACTTGACGCTTATCCTCTTGTGCATGTCTCGTATCCCAGTCTGTGAGCGCTCTTTTACCACTTTTCCTATAACATCCGACAGGATGACCAGTCCGTGCCTTAATGCATAGAATGTTGGAATTTCCAAATCTCGATAGCCAATGTGTGCTCAAATCACATGCACGCCAAATCCGAGGTTTTGTCAGGTTGCATGACGACGGCCACGTCGATAAAGACGACTGCCACTACTAATAAACCAGAAAATGTCATCCTAGTCGTCCTTTTATTTTTCGGTAGGCTCTTAAACCTCAAATCAACATCTTGATTTACCTGGTCCATGTTGACCTAAAAAACTACTGTCAAATCTGTGTTAGCTATTTTCGTGAGCTTTTTCGCTCTCATCTAGAGAAAGTTGCGCATTTACGCAAGCTTTGTCTTCGATAGTTCTTTGTAAAGGCCGTCGCCCCGATTTAAGTGAATGTCGAATTTGTGCAAGATAAATTTTTTTCGCAACATGTCAATGCAATTAATGAAGATATTTTTTGTGTACAAGTCCCTCTATTCATTGGCATTTCAGACGTCTTGTTCCATCGAGTGCTCTGTCTACGGTAATAACTGCGCCATTTAATTACGAATGCCGCTTTCCAACCCGAACGTGTTTCCTAACTGGTATTTAGTTCCCGTATGCTTCCGTGTTGGGCATAGAATTCATACCGATCGGTTTCACCTTGATCGCATTCCAAGCTCCAACCTGTTTTGTATTTTCCATTCCCTCTTAATTTTAATTAATCGCTCAGACATGCAGACGAGAAACTGGAATTACCCACACAGTGCGTCATTCCATCCTTCAGCAAAAAAAATTATGTTTTCTGGCCTTTAAATTGTGTCACACTTCTGAAAAAAATATCCTCAAAGAAGATAACTGATCTGAAAAATTAGCTGAGAACTTTCAGTTTGGTATTTTTTTAAAAATCTTGTTTTCGTTTTCAGTCATTGTTCAAGTAGCACATTGCCAAAACATCTTCTAGTATAAAACTTCCAACTACCGCCTAGACGGATCAACGCCTTCGTCTTACCTGCCTGCAGTTGTAATAAACGCCGCAAGATGTGGCTTGCAGTGTGCATCTTCGCAGCCTGTTTTCTGTGGACCACTGTACAAGGTATATGCCGATATTGTGTAGTAACTAAATAATTGAGGCTTGATTTACGCGCTCTAAAGGAGAACGTATCCATCATCATTTTGCTGTTGTATCTTCTCAAAAACGTCTCTTTGGGCATTGCCCCGACATGGCGTTTTGAACGGATAGACTTTTGATAACGGTTTCCTTCGTTGATTGCTTATAAACGAGTGTTTTACGTTCCAGGCGAGGAGGTGATTCTAGCTAACGGGCTGCCTACAGAATGCGGAAAACGCCCACCTCTAGAGAAGACATATGCTGATTTCAAAAAACAAAAAACTGAAGCCATACCAAACAGCTGGCCGTGGCACGTAAGTCAATGAAACTGGCAGAGGACAAATTCACGTTTTCTTACATTTCACCCCTGGTTGCTATTCTAAAGTTAATAAACTCTAATACACCAGGTGTGATAATGGAAAGTTAAACGCCTTCAAAAACTGAACATGATCCACTTATACATGTTTAATATAAACGAAGCCATGGTAATTTTCACACGCATTATGACAATTTTAGTTTATAAGATAGTATTTAACTTACAACGCGTGGACTATAATTAATTTTACGCAGCTTTTTTAACTTTTAACTTGTCGCTCACTGCATTAAATCGTCCACGAATAGTGTGGCAAAACGCCCAAATGAAACCAGCGACCGGTCCGATAGGATGTTAGCCGAAATTCTGAAATGCGTTTTCGATTAGGGAAAACTACATAAGTGGAATTGTAATACTGATTATCATACAACGTAAATCCAAAATATGTCAGACATATCAGGAGTTTGGCTTTTAAATTCGTATCCTTTCGGTCGCCAGAAAAACTTCATCCGGCAAAAATGGTTACTGATGTGGTAGGAATTTCTTGTATTGATTTGCCGTGTCCGCATAAACTTACATACGTTTTATAAAAAAGGAACATGCGCAAAAACCCCCATTCTTATACTTGTTTGGCAGAAAAGCGCTACTTTTTTAAAGGAAGAGCACAAATAAAGGGTATATTTGGTCTTCCCAAGGGTTTTCCACTCCCGAATGTTTGTGAACCTTATCTTCCTTTACAGTTATGTTCAGGACTGGCATTACTAACAAAGACGAGAGAGAATGGAATGGCCATTTGTGGCTCAGTAGCCGTCGTCATTCAGCCATACCCGAATTCGAAGCGTGGAACACCCGAGGCTCGAAATCCCAACCTGTTAGTTAGAAGTCCACACCTCTAACCGCTGGGCCACGTGCCCGTTGTCTCGTCGGTTTTCGATCGGGAATATTCACTGGTGGAGTGGCACTCACCGATCGTTCTTACGGAAGTCCCTCGTTCCGTTGTGCCTTACGGGCTCTCTCTCGAGCCCAACCAGCAGCCGCACAGCAGCGTCACTCTACCAATGTTAAGGATTTTCATTGAATAACCTGTATACCTATCACAAAACGGAGCTAATACACGCCTGCATGCCATTAAGAAGACGATCTATGGGTTTCGTAAAAATATACAGTGGATGTGCATCATGTCGCATACTTTATGAGAAGCATTGGTATGCATATAGATACGAGGATACTGAAATGGGCTTCGCATTGTCTTAGGAAACCTTGCAATTATAAAATTTTAAGACCGAAAGATTTCACGCTTCAGATATAAGATGTGAAGATGTGATTTCCTGCTGAATGTGTACAAAAAAATATTTCTGCACACATTTCCCGTAGAATGCGTCTGAATTTATCTGGGAATGAAAGCCGATGGTAATATGCATACTACTCAAGTAGTCACCTTTACTGGGTGCGGTGCTTGCAGGCAGCCGAATAGAAGAGCATTCAAAAGCTAACATACTGTGGTGCCTAGAATATTATGGAATAATGTTAAATGATTATCACCATCTCGAACCCATTTAAATAACGTTTCCCAATCGGAAACGGATTTCGAAATTCCGGTCAACATTTCTAAACATCGGTCACTGATTGTAAACAAACCTCTTGATTCATAAGAGAACCTTAAAAATCCTCTTGCGTTTTCATCAAACTAAACTCTACTGTTAATGACGTGGCTTGGATGTTTACTGTAGAGGAACTCCCAGCTCATCTGCGTGGGTTCCCTGCCAACACATGGCCCCGGGGGCCAGACGGGGCCAGGCCCCGTCCAAATTTCCATCCTTTCTAATCACGTCATTCTGCATTATTTTAGACTGTTTTAGCTTTATTTTCGTTTAATATAAGCTTTTTAACTTGTTTAATGCGTTTTCAGTAGTATGACATCGAGAGAAATTCATGTTTCACAAAGGCAAATATTGGCCTTGTTTAAGTCGGTCATGTACATACCCTGCTAGCACCAGCCCCGTCTGGCCCCGTCCTCGAAAAAAACGCGCAGGGGGACGCCACGCTCTCCGTGATATTAACCCCTCATTTACGTTACCGGTATTATCCCTTTCCTAGTTCTCCGCACAGTAGGTTCTACTATTCTACTTCTGGTCGATGAATACCCATAACCCTTACATTTGTTAAGTATTACCCACCCTCTTAATATAGTGATAGCTCCGATAAGTCAAACATGTCCCGAGGTCTACATGAACAAAGTCCATGGACAGCAAATATTGGCATATGGTAGTTTACTGAACATATAAAATAAAAAAAAGTGGAGTAGTATGTACAAAGGGCATATGTTCTGGTCAGTCAATTAAACTGCATTGTGTTGACGGAAGTTTTCATCCACGGCTGACTCCTATAAAAAAGAAACATAATTAAATAAATAATTCCTCTTGCTAGCAAATTTGGTAGTAATTTTGTTTTACTAAACGGCATGCGTGGTGTATCATTTAAGTTGCCCTAAGTAACTTTGAATTTACTTAGGTCAACTTAAATGAAAATTTCAGTTTATTAACTTATGGAATAAAAAAAATTGCCCGATAAATTATTTTGTCACAAATGCTTAATAAAAACATTTAGAGGGGATTAAAGGAATAATCAGCCATCTTTTTTGGTTAATTAGTCATTTATGTCCCCTGTAAATGTTTTGATCATGTATTTCTGTCAAAATAATGCCAGAAAATAATGATATAAATTTAAATCAGTATTAATTAATTTTAAAGTATATCAGAAAGAAGAATCCAGTAATTAGGCACAAGTCTTAATGCAAAAATTAAATATTTAATTTGCTGAACATAAGAAAATTATGCAAACTGGTTGACTAATTAATGTTAAATAATACTACTATTTAATAGAGGTAAGTAAAAATTATACTGAAAGTCACAGCATAGCCGGCTACATAGGAAATATTAAGTTACTCACTATGTCTTCAGATAATGTTTGCGAAAGGTCAAAGCTGGTCGCTGAATTTTCAAGGGAAACCTAAATCAATGTGTTGTAATAACTTGTTAGAAAAATCTGTACCATATCAGCAGTTCGGTGCCGTTTGGCTCGCCCTCCGCATCGGTCTCGGGTTCCGTGGAACCATTCAATAGCTGTTTGCCGAATTAATTCGGAATGGCAGCTACGGTACTGCTCATTGCAGCGTATTGTATCTGCAGGTGTTAGAAAAAAAACATAATAAACAGACCACCAAGGACGCTGAACAGCGGGCTCCCCACGAAAGACTGCTTGTCGTTGGAACCAGCCCAACAGAAACTTCGGCAGAGGGGAGGTCCTAAAAGGGCTGTCAGGAGATTACGTATGAACTCCTTTTCAGTCCGTCCTCCAACGGTGGACAAATGCTTTGCCTATACGCAGTATAGAGTGTCTAAGCTTGTTTACATACCGTTTCCTGCACAATCTCATTGTCCAAACTGATTTTCGTAAGGAAGTCTTTGTACGCTTCCGCAGTCCGCAGAGGCAGCTGCAGAAGGGGCGGCTTCTCTTTCGAAACAAAGCTCACTGCTTGCAAAGCTCGTCGATTGTCGCCTAGCATGGCTTTGATGTCTTGTATATTTGTCTTCACCCACAGCATTTTCTCTGAGAGGAAGTCCAATTTTTTCCTATATAATATTAAACGGTTTGATTCGGTTTACCTGCTACATGCCAACTCTTGTTTGAATTATTGCAATAATTGTTGTTTTTGAGGCGCTAAGTTCTCCCCGTCTGGCAACCTAAAGCGACAATGTGATAAGGCACGATTACTGATAAGTAGTTTTTTCTCCTTGACTTCGTGGAGAATAGGAAGTACCCGGCACATTATCGTTTGTGGGCCTGAAGTTCGTTTAAGCCAAGGAGACCTACCGGAGTACAGCCGGAGGTACGGGCCGCGGGCCTAAGCGTCGGTCTGTGTGCTTGCGTATCTCCTGTATTTCGTCGTCGTCTTCCGAATCGGAAGTCAGTCTTCGTCGGGGCCCCGGGGGCTAGGCGGGGCCAGACGGGGCTGGTGCTAGCAGGGTTTTGATTTCTGCTTACCGTTTTGTCCTGATCGATCAATGTAAATTTGCTTCACTTGACAAAGTCTTCCCATATCAACGACTGGCGAAAATTTGACAGTACGTTTGGTAGACCTACATTATACACGGTTCGAACGTCCAGCGCACACGTATCCAATTAAACACATTACCATTCCCGAAATACCCATGGTCACAGTACTATAAAGCGTTGATTTCGCGGTACTCTTACGTTGTGCAACGCCGGAATACGTTTTTTGTTATTTAGACGTCGGCGATAGCAAACACAACTGAATCCTCTACAAAAATAACCCATCTAAATATGAGCCTCTACGCGTCCTCGCAATACTCCATGGGCTTCAACCGAACATGTATCACATTTTCGAAGTCGAAATAATACAATATCATCTAACTTTAGAATATCATGCGCCCTGCGTTAACGTCAGAGCAGTATTTATTTTAGGGCGTTTTCCCTGTTATTGATTTTACGCGGTTTAGAAGATGAAGATGCGATCACTGGGACAATGACTTTATTTGCCTGACGTTTCGGATTCTCACTCACATCCATCATCAGAGACATTAGCTAATAATAACGTTTCGAGTGAGAATCCGAAACGTCAGGCAAATAAAGTCATTGTCCCAGTGATCGTATCTTAATTTACGCGGTTTTCTTGACCTTGTAAGTGACATCTCACTTGACAAAACGGATCGACCTTGCCTGGGTTATGCAGTGGAATATTTTAACAACTGCAGTTTGTAGACAGAGAGGAAAATCTTTGCGGCAGCACTGTTTGGTATTTCAATAGGTTGGGCTTTTCAGCTCGGCGTATGGTCCATATCCATTCTGTGGCGGAACCCTCATTTCACCTACGTGGGTTTTGACAGCCGCTCACTGCACTGTTCCGGCTCGTCTATGCCGTGACGCCCCTCGTGGCAAGCCCTTCAGCTATGGGGAATTCACCGAGGATGAACTGGTTGTCCGCATAGGCGACCATAATCACACACGTCGAGGACGTCCGGCATACACTGTCCGAGTAAAACACATTATCATTCATCCAGATTACCCGCCAGAAGGAGCCAGCAAAGGATATGACCTCGCACTTCTTAAGTTGACTCGAACTGTGAAACGCTGTAAGCTTAATCCCTATTTATGAATTTTGCCATATTAGTGTTATTTGCTCCATGTTTGCTCATCATTCATGCTGGTCGAGTTCAGGATTAAGCATATGCATATTTAAGACTTGTCTCTCCAACAAAACCGGGACTGAAACAGTAGGAAGCAAGCGCAAATATACTTGTACCCCGCTAGACTTCAACACAAATTTCTTCCTGAAAGCATCAAGCTAACCAACCATAACATTTACCAAGCCTTAAACCCTACAAAGAATAATTTGGCAATGCACCCATGACCCTAAGACCACATGAAAATCAAATTGTAGTTCTTAATTTCCACTTTTAGATACCAACCATGATATAATTAACTTCACAGAATTACGGTTCGACTGACGGATTCAGATTTCGATACTCCATGCAAATGTTCGCGGCATGATTACATATAAAATGACGACCAAATTAATCTATGATCTTGGCGTTCAAAACGTACTGTAATTACGCATGAGAATTAAAATCACCTTTGTTATAAGGGATTAGACCATTCAAGAAAACCATAAAAGTCAAGTGGATTTGACGCATCGTAAATGTTTTACATTAGGAAAATTCACTAGAGTAAGAAGCATCACATATGTGTCAGCAAAATTCTTAGTCCATCTTTGAGGCCAATTTCATTCTTCTGTTTGCAAAGCAAAATATGCGGAATTTGCATGCCTCCCCAAGACAGGAGAAAAATTTAACGTTGGAGAATTTTGCTACCTTGCCGGCTGGGGACTGATTCCACCACGTCAACCCAAATGGAAACAACCGGATGTGTTAATGGAAATACGAACTCCAATAGTCAAGCCGTCTGATTGCAGGAGAAGTCATACCTCAGTTAACGAAAAGCTCCATGTTTGCACCAGCACTGCATATGGGGTAAGGATCAATTTGAAATGATGTACATATTAATATACAAAGTTTAATCATTCCTTTTTGACAAATTCAGCCCACATGTACGGGTGACAGTGGAGGAGGACTGCACTGTTTTAAGGATGACAAATGGACTTTCTACGCCGTAGATTCCTACGGTGCCGTTAACTGTACAGGCAAGTACAGCGTTTTTGCCCTGACTGGATCTGCGCTCGATTGGATCAAAAAAACCATCGTAACCAATAACTAGAAAATTCTGCTTAGTTTGCATGGAACATTTCGTGCCAAACCTTTCACTGACGTGTGATTTGTCACGTGATTGTTGTTCTACATTCATAAATAAAGAACTGCTTTAAATCTATAACAAATGAGTACACAGATGCAATCAGCAGAGGCACGTTCCAACTTTATAGGGCGACTACTACTTCGAACCAGAGAATCTACAGATTGATGTTATTTTCTTTTTCCATGTTTTTACTTTAGTCTGCTGGTACCGCTGCTAATTTTAGCTGAGTATATCACCCAAAAGAAAAACTGCGTGTGCTAGTTTTAAGTATCGCAGAAAAATGTAAAAAGTCTAGTGAAATAAGCCAGCAAGAGTAAAAGACGAAACAACAGAGTAAGGTTTCCTGAAAATACACTCCGAAATGTGTGGCACGTTTTTATTGGGGGGAACTTTGAAGTAAATGATTTAAAATTGGATGAGACAGTTGCTATTCTGCCTTGATACCGTCATACTAAAGATATTCTTCTCGACATCATGCTACTGTTATCCATTCAGTAAAGAATAAGTGCAACAATTACGCTACTCTGATGATGTAAACGAGTAAGTTTCCGAAACGTCAGTTCGAATACAATATGGTCCATGCATTCGCCCTCTCTTCTTCTTCGTCTTCTTCGGGAGATGATGAACGCGATAATAAGAGGTTTACAGTCGAATGCCACATTATGCCAAGTCACAAAAAATATTTTCAGCCTTCATGCTGGTACTCATGAAAGTACGTATGCTAACTGGCGATTAAATCACAGTGTTTTATTACCGTTTAAAACGAGGCAGAATATGCCCCGACTATCAAAGATGAGAGCTCAGAGGTTGATAAAATGCGTTGGAGTAATGCCTCGCAGGGACAAATTTATTATATTACTGAGATTCCTGGGAGTATGCCAAGTAGATTATTGTCAAAGTGCAACAGAAATTTAGATTATTTGTCAGTCAGTCGTTCATGCATTTTGTTCTCTTTTGGCTGTCTCGGGTTCGAAAATTGTTCTTGTTATCAGTCTAAAGTACAGTAGGCAATTATGTTGTGAAATGCGTTTCCAAAAAGAAGAAGAGTGAGGAGCTTTTCACTGCCCATAGATGCTAATGCACAAACTTCAGGCAAATCTTTCAAAATGAATTTTTTTCAGGTCCGCTCCTAAAATTGCTAGGAAGGATATACTACATTCCTAATGAATGTTCAACATCCTCATCTAAATAAGACGCAAATATCGAAGATTCCGCTCAGAATACTGCGTAGATTGAAGTCGATAATTCGCAAGTTATCCCTCATCTGATGGTCTATTTAGGAAAAATTTGGTCTAAAGTTTGTTATTCGCAAACTTTTCGTCAACCTATGTTCTGATTATCAAAAATAAATGCGCGCAAGACAGCATTTTTCTCAAAAAAATCCAGAATGAGACCAAAATCAACATTGTTATGTACAGTTTGCCTCGGTCGCCTTAGGTCTTGGGGCGTGTTGTGTTTAAAAGTCTCGTTTGTTCTACGACCAATGATTATTCAGAAAAAAAAACTTGGCACGGAAAACAGTCCCAAAATGTCAGTGGAATTATAGCAGCTACAAAGCACGATGCATCCTCTGTAATGTCTTAACGTTCTCTGTATCAGTATCAGTGTATTTCATGGAAAGTAGGTGTGTACTTTGAAATCCCTATTAATTGCTTGCAGAGGAAGTATGTGGAGAAAATGGAATGGAAGTAACATGAAAGTAATACAAGGGGAATAACAACAATTGTACAGATGAACACAGAATGTCATGCGTTAACAGAAGCTAGAGGCACATGAACTCGGTTTGTTGATTAAGTGCAGCAGACAGTTGGATCACACTTAAGATACAGGAAAAGAAATAAAATTATTTTGGTCCGTAGGCATCAGGGTGAATGCGCAAACTTAATAAATTACATAAACATATGTTACTTGAATGTTGGTAGTAGCATCGTCATAGCACTAAATTGTCAGCTTTGGCTATCCAGGTAGCCGTAGTCCGGCGTTATTGTGGTGCGCGCTCCAATGTTGATCTAGCCTCCGTTTAATAGTATCTACGGACCCCGACATACCAACATCCTCAGGCAAGTCATTCCAAGCCGCAAACACTCTGTTGGAGAAGAACTTCCGTGTGTCTATCTGGCATCAGTCACACGCAGTTTTAGTGGATGGCCCCTCAGGTTAGTCGTAGTCGCCAACTCGAAGAGGTCTCCAGATGCGAGACAGCAGCCCTGATTGCGCACGATGCGGAGAGCTTGTATCAGGTCCCCACGTAGCTGTCCGTAACCCAAAGGAAAGAGGTCAAGATTAGCTAATCGTGTGTCGTAGGGTAGTGACCACAGCCCAGATACAAGTTTCGTTGCTCGCCGTTGAACTTTTTCGGGCATGCCGAAGTCTTTAGCGGTCCAGGGTCTCCATACTTGGATAGCAAACTCCAGATGCGGTCACACGAAAGTTTGAAAGACCTTGGCGAAGCAGTCTTCATCAAAGGAGGAGAACGCCCGTTTGACGAGGTATAGAATGGACGTCGCCGACTTGGCCACCTTCAAACATTGCAGCGAAGGGTTAAGCGAGGTTGTGCTCCATGCATCCAAGTCCTTCTGGGCGTCGACTTCTTGCAGTGGTATGTCAGTCAGACGGTAGACCGTGCGGTTAGGAGAACTGGTTCTGCCGACGCGTAGGAAGTTACACTTGTTTAGGTTGAACAGTAGAAGCCAATCTTTCGACCATTGCTCGAGGTGGTCCAGATTTGCCTGCAGTTGCGCCTCGTCAACTTCGCTCCAGATTTTTATCCCATCGGCAAACATTGCGACATCGCAATCCAGTTCGTTTGCGCAGTGATTGACGTGTACGAGAAACAGTGTGGGGCCAAGAACAGAGCCTTAGGGAACACCACCCCTAACGGCAACCTCGGCAGATTGCTGGTTACTGACGTGGACGTGGCTTTAGAGGGGCCGAGTAAAAAGCTTCGAATCCATATCAGAAGCATAGCTCGCACTCCTGTACGATTGAGTTTGTATAGACGGCGGTGGTGAGGCACACTGACGAAAGTTTTTTAAAAGTTGATAAAGGTGGCATGTACTATATCTCTTCTATCAACAGTCCGAGTCCAGTGTTCCAGACAGTAGAGGAGGTTCGTCACACAGGATCTGCCTTTCTCGACTGCATGCTGGGAATCGGAAAGCAGATGGTTTTGTTTAAGCAACTGCATTTATTGTTGCTTTATTATTTTCTCCATAATCTTGGAGCAATGGAGGTGAGGCTGACAGGTCTGTAATTGTTCGCAGAGACCCGACTTCCGCCCTTGTATAGCGGCGTAATCCACGCCGACTTCCAGTCGGGTGGCAGATATCCGGTCTCGAAGGATGTATTGAAAAGCATGGAGAGTGGCTTAGCCAACTCACCGGTGAGTTCCTTCAAAATCTTTGCCGGAATCTCGTCGGCACCTGGTGATTTGGATTCCTTTAGCCTCAGAAACTCCGTCAGAACCATACCCTCAATGAACTGAACGGTCTCCATAATTGTGGTGTCTTCGAAAGGTTGAAGGGCCGGAGGGTTGAATCCTGTTTCGCTACTAAAAACAGACCGAAAAAAATTCTGAAAAGTGATCAGCCTTCGCTCTTTCTTCAGTGAGATCTTCGCCTTCAGCAGTCTTTAGCAGTGATATTGGGTCCTTGTTCCGCGTGCACTGCCTTATGTAACCGTAGAACAATGCCGTGAAGTTATGGAAAAGCAATCCACAGGAGTCGAAGACGAAACGTCGCCTAGGGCCAAATAGGGAAGACTGTGCATATGGTTGGGTTTTTCGGAGAATGTCAAGAATGCAAGGCCTGGAGGACGTTTCAGCTAAGACTTTTTGGTAATATGCCAAGTGTACCAATCTAAGCAGCTCAACAAGCAGTGTAGAAATTATCGACTCAGCCTGCTGCTCCACAGGGACGGCGAACAGTCCGAGACGATATGTAACATTAGTATGCTGTGCTGGCTAGGCTCAGATTGCCAGCAGAATTGGCAGGTTTGTAGAAAATTGTCCTAGTCGTACGATGAGGGCAACGATGACAGCAAGGTTGAGGGTAGCAGGCAACAATGCGTTTTAGAATCCAGTTTCTGATGCAGGACCAACTATTTCCAGTGAGAAACTCGATTGAAAATGTACATTTTGTTCCCAAAAATTCAAACAGCGCGCTCACCTGCGACACATTTCAGAACTCTTTCGCCGGCAGTTACCTGCAGCTTCATATTCGAGCATAAGACTGACTGCTCATTCAAAGTGTGGCAGAACTAAGCTCCTACTTTTGTCTCCCTTCCATGGCAATAAACTTCTATAATCTCGAGAAAGCGCTCCCTTAATTTAACGGTTCCCTCCACTGTGTCTTTTCTTTAAAGCTTTCAAAATTTCATCTGGATATTTCAAGGCAACCTTGTGACCGCCAACGCAGTTTCGTATGAATTACCTTGGGCTACCAGTCGATTTCGTTGGCCATCACTCGACCCTCATCGGAGACCTAATGACAGATTCCTTTGCAACAGTTCTATGTACTTCGTCAACAGATAACCGCCAGATCAATGTTGGCAGGAGAGTAGCTGTAACGGATGATTTTTTTCGCTCACTTGCAAGACATTTTAAAACGCTTCCGCCAGCAGTTATCTGCAGCTTCATATTCGATCATAGGACTGGCTGCGCATCCAAAGTGCGGCAGAACTAAACTCTTACTTTTGTCCGCCTTCCAAGGCAATGCATTTCCATAATCTCGAGAAGGTGTGCCCTTAATTTAAGGGTTGCTTCCACTGAAATCTCCCCTGGGACTTTTATTCAAAGCTTTCAAAATGTCTTCTAGATATTTCAAGTGAGCCTTATGACTGCCAACGCAGCTTTTCATGAACTTATTTTGGCTACCACCCGGTTTCGTTGGCCATCACTCGACCCCCATCGGAGACCTAATGACAGATTCCTTTGCAACAGTTCTATGTACTTCGTCAAAGCCCAGACAGATATCAAACTGGCATGCTCTGCATGACGGGTTCTCTTGCCCCCGCTCATCCCCAGCCATCTGTTTCGCACATGATATCAACATTTTTGTCAACAGCGAAATCCTATTGCTCTCAGTCGCGCCATGGTTCATTCGAAAACTCCTTCTGGCAAACAGTCAGGTGCACCACTTAATTTTAGAAACCTCAACAACAGTACAGTATCCACCCGTAGTGGCGGCGCGGTAACTAAGGCATCCTCTAAGACGCGAACGGTGGTAATAGAGGTTTTAAGAGTGGGGCACATTCGGGATGGCATAAAATGGTCTAAGTCATCCCAAAAATAATGCAAAACATGCATGACTATGGCTTCGATGTATACAGCGTCAGAAAATAGGCGATTTTTTCTATGGAACTCACGGATTCCGTTGGGCCTTATGGGCTCTCGCTCGAGCCCAACCACCAGCCGTACAGCGGCGCATGATATAGACAGAATGGTATTACCGACAAAATAAGGGAGGCTTGAATAGCCATTTCTGGCTGAGTAGTCGTCGCCAGCCAGTCATATCCAACCCCGAAGTTTGGAACACCTGGGGCACGATCCCGCCACCTGTTGGTTAGAGTTCCAACGTCTCTGACCCCTGAGCCACGGATTCGTTGTCCTGTCCGTGGCAATCAGGAATATACTATGGTAGAGATGCGTTAACTGGTCGTTTCTACGGAACTCGCTCGTCCCTTTGTGCCTTAGGGGCTCTCTCTCGCGCCCAACCAGCAGCCGCACAGCGCCGCATGGTATTGGCAGAATCGGCAGGCGCCCTTCTGCCATTGTATATTCCCGATCGCAACCGGCAAGACAGGGAGTCCGTGACTCAGGGGTAAGAGGCGTAGGGCTTCTAGCCCACAGGTCGCGGGATCGAAACCCGGGTGTTCCGCAATTCGGGGTTGGGTATGACTGGCTGCCGACGGCTACTCAGCCATAAATAGCCATTCTAGTCTCCCTTTTCTTTGTCGGTAATACCATTCTGCCAATAGCAGACTGAAAATATAGAAGATTCTGAAGACTTGCCAGGCTATGTCGGTGCGCAACCTCGGTCTGTATAAGCCACACAAGGCTATATTGCGAGGTGTTCGCTCGAAAGCCCTATTGAACGGGACAAAAAAGGCTGGAGGCCAGGGGATGGAAGTAGAGGGGAAGCAGGAGAAAGTACAATGTAGAAAGAGCCAGAAGGCAATGCTGGGGGGTAGGCATATATGACACTGTCCGCAAGAAATCCCTGTTTGAACAAGAAGACGACCAAAGCTGGCCGTCAGTGAGCGCAGTCATAAAAAATGGGGGTGGCGCCTGGCAGCCCGATGGTGACGAACGAGTGGAAAGCGTACACACGCCTGCCATCTGAAGCCTACCATCATCTGACGGTAAATCATTCCCTAAACTTTGTGAGCCCCACGGCCGGTAGGCACCCCAAAACCATCGATGCCTGCTACAATAAGATAAAACGAAAGTTACAAGAAGACCGGTTCGCGGAAAGTCAATATTGGCTCGTCTGGATAAGGCCCAATATCGACTTTGCTTGAGCATGAGAGCGCTAATCTACCTGAAAACTAGAATAACTTCCTCCTTAATCTTGTACACACACATACCCGGCGCGCACAGAAAGCGAGGCCACTATAACAGGAAACCGACGATTTCCAATCCGACAGCCATCATACAAGATTAAAGAAAGTGGGTGAATGCGAATGTAGGGGTAATGACTAGCCGACCCTGTCGGTCAGAAGAAGGAGAGAGGAGGAATGACAGTTGCCTGCTGATGAAATTTTGAAAGCTGCTTGTAAACCAGCCTTTTGTTTTTCCCCAAATGCCACCATGCTATGCATACGAACCTCTACTTTCATCCCCTCCGTATCGACGAATGCCCAAGGGAATTGGAAACCACACTGCTGAGTCGACGAGTACATCGATAATAGGCAAACGGACGTGGGTCGTTCACCATAAGGTCTAATTTAAAGCACAGGATAATAAAAGGGACAATATTGGCCAATCGCATGTGCATCTCAAGCGACAGAGCACATTTTAAACAGAATGCGAAGTTGGTAGTCTAGAAAATCCAATTGTGCGTGAACTCCCAATCACTAAACGTAGTGATTGAGTGCTGACTTTAAAATGCCACTGACAAAAGTTGTGCAACAGCGGACTACAATATAACCAGGGGAAACCAGAGATGTAGCGCAGTCAAAGCAGAGGAAACCCCATAAAAACATGGTTACTCAAATGCCAGCAATAGGCAGGTCGCGAGTCCTCAAAAAAAGGGTAAGCACACTGGTATGTTGACGAAACCTCTCCGCGCTAGTACTTTTTCCATCACTGTGACATCTGACGACAGATGTTAACATAAGAGTCGGACGAACTAACAGGCGTCGCAAGGGAACTCCTGTTTCACAAAAATGAGTGTCAAGTGTAGATTAGTTTCTCAAACTCCACCAGATGATTAGCAGGTTTCAACGGTTGACTGGTGCAGGGGACAGGGAAGGAAGTGTGGGTTCGACTTTGTGAAGACCATCTTTATGGCACATCAGTCCATACCTTTACTATAATAAATTAGATGATGCTGAATCTATCTGGACGCGCTAGATATTGTGACTTGGAAGATTACCAACTGACGGGATAACTTGGCCCCCACGTCCGGCAAATTTTGTATCATGACTGGCTCGAAAACTTGGAGTCAGACTCAATGACTCCTTCTAAGAAGGGTCTTTGTGGCACTCCCATGAATATGAGATCCGGGATCCCTTCTGTGAGACCCCAGTACACGCTGTGGGGATCGGACGGTATGTGGTACGCGTATGGGACAGTTTAGCCTTGGCAAGCATTGCGCCCGAGTCCACTTCCTGCCGTTCTGACATTGCCTTGACAGTGAAGTCCGGAGAGCAGCGGAGGAGAGATTGCACAAGTCTGCCTCACTACAAACTGACTCACGGGCAAGTCATTGGTGTTGCGTTCAATCCGTGGGGCACAAAACGGACGTCGTCGAATCGTCACCACCCACTGCACACTAGATAGTTCGATCGTCGTGTTTGACGACCGTGTTGTGACGATCGACCGTGCGCTCCACGGCAAGTTGAGAGCAGGGACGGTGACTTCCGCTTGAATTGGTTTGTAGTAAGAGTAGACTTGAGCTGCATCCACCGCACTCTCTCCTCCCCCGCCTGGACCCTGTGGCTGAAGAGACTTAAGGAGAGCGGAGGCCGGGGAGGGCGCAGGTAGATGGCACGGTCGAGCCCGTACATTTGCGTTCTACAACATACTCCCTGGTTCACATATATAACCGGCATATAACTGGGTTTTGACCAACAATGGGTGCGAGGTAGGGATACCAGTGTGTGCGACCTCTGCCGACAACCGGGTCCTCCACCGCACCCCGAAATATTGGCATCTGCTATGGTGCGCAATCCGATAACGCCTACCAGAATCCGATATGGCCCTCGTGTTGGTCCAGCGCATCTACCACGTGGCACGTTTGGGGGGCACTCTCTCTCTCTCTCACACACACACACACACGACAGTTTGACCATCGATTTCGATTATGTCCACCGTGTGCCTCAGAGACTGCAATGTGGGAGCAGGGACGGTGACTTACGCAGGGGTTTATAGTGTCAGTAGACTTTCGTAGCATCTACCTACACTCTCCTCCTCCTCCCCCGCCTGAGCCCGGTGTCAAGACCAAGTGAAGAAGACCGGAGACGGGGGTGGTCGCAGGTGGATGGCTTGGACGGATCCTCGCCTTGGCGCTCCACTCCGCACCTCCTGGTCCACACACATAGGACCAGGATTTTGACCACAAGACAATGGGGTGGTAGCAGTGGTCCAGTTGTGCGACGAGTGCCGACAACAGGGTCCGCCAGCGCACCCCGAGAATGTTGGCATTCGTTATTGCGCACAGATAACGCCTGCCAGATTCCGATGTTGCCCCCGTGTTGGTCCAGCGCATCTAACACGTGGCCCGTTTGGAGGGACGGACACACACACACCCAACGGACATATCTCAGACGAAGAGACTACCTCTTACAAGTGTCCGACAATGGCAACATCGTAATCAGGCAGCATTATAAACTTGGGTGGTAATTCCCCTACGGATATCGGCAACTGTCACCAGTACAGAACTCCTTGCTGACAGAGAACAATGCGGTTTCACAAGGCAAACGAGGACAGCTCTGCCACTGCAGTCTGGCTCCCAATCCACCTGTCAGCCACTCAGAACAGAAACATACAGTTGGGCTGGCTGTGTGGTCAGAGTTCAATCGTCAGTTTTCAGCCTTCCAAGCCAGGGTTCTTTGGGCCCTATGATAGGCTCAAGCGTGTCAAATTGTTTTAATTGGGAATGGTGAACTGACAGTCGATCTTATTCGCCCTGCCCTTTCCTGTTCACCGGTCGGCTGTCCGAGCCAATCAACTAACTGATGCTGAGATTGGCAGAAATGCCTCACAGAACCGAGAACAGCCCGTCCAAGCGCGCCACACACGAGGACTGCCCCACACGTACACACCACGATTTTACACGAAAGAAGGTAGACTGTTCCGGCCTTGCGTGTAGCGAAGGATCTACGTGAAAGGAGGAGCTGAGGAGCACATTTTTACTTATGTGAGATGTGCAGGTGACGTGGGATGTAGGAGGTGTTTGCGAGTGGTGCATGTTTAACACAGGCTTTAACTGAGGCCACCTGGCTGCGTGGGCGGAGAGCGTTATAACCTGCAGGCAAATCGACGTATCTATTGACAGAGTTGGTGTCAGACACCCACGCCTCCAACACTTCTCGCCCCGTCTTGTTGCCGGCTCACGCTAATATCCGCGTGTTAGCCAAGTCGAACTCATGGCCTTCCTCCCGCGTGTGAGTGGCGACTTGAGATAGTGGGTCGCCTCCTCGAACGACCCGTTTGTGGTCAAGTATTCGTGAGCTGAGACGTCGTTCTGTTTGACCTTTGTATTGGCAAGGACAGTTTTGACACGGGATTCGATGGACTACGCCCGACTGTTCACCTGCGTCCAGCCGATCCTTCATTTTCATGATCCTGTTACGCATGGTGGCCGCCGGATTATGAGCGGTGCCCACGCCTAACTCTGACGCAATGCGTTCTGTAGCCTCGGACACATTCTTTATGTACGTTAGGGAGTGCCAAATTGTTGGTGTCTCTCTTCCGTTTGTCCGTCGTGGGTGCGTGCGTATGCAGCGACTGATAAAACTATTTGGGTAGCCGTTCTTTGCTAATTGGTCCCGAAGATGCCGTAGTTTTTGCATCCTACCTTCGGACTCCTGCAGTGCGTTTTTATCCGGTCGAAAATCGCCCTCACACAGCCCCGTTTGCGCACCAATGGGTGGTTGCTATGATTGTTGAGGACCTGGGTTGTACTGGCCGCCTTTCTGTGCACTTTAGTGTCCAGTTTACCGTCAGGTGTGCGCGTGACGAGCACGTCAAGGAAGGGTAGTTTCACGTCCTCCTTGGCTTCTCCTATAAACTTAATGTCGGTGAATATGCTGTTAAAAAAGTCTTGTATGAGGAAGAGAGACACCAACAATTTGGCACTTCCTAACGTACATAAAGAATGCGTCCGAGGCTACAGAACGCATTGCATCAGAGTTAGGCATGAGCATCGCTCATAATCCGGCGGCCACCATGCGTAGCAGGATCATGAAAATGAAGGATCGGCTGGACGCAGGTGAACAGTCGGGCGTAGTCCATCGAATCCCGTGCCAAAACTGTCTTTGCCAGTACACAGGCCAAACCGGACGACGTCTCAGCTCACGAATACTTGAGCCCAAACGGGTCGTTCGAAGAGGCGACCCACTATCTCAAGTCGCCACTCACACGCGGGAGGAAGGCCATGAGTTCGACTTCGCCAACACACGGATATTGGCGCGAGCCGGCAACAAGACGGGGCGAGAAGTGTTGGAGGCGTGGGTGTCTGACACCAACTCTGTCAATAGATACATCGATTTTCCTGCGTGTTATAACGCGCTCCGCCCACGCAGCCAGGTGGCGCATCTCACATCGTCGCGAAGTTCAAACGGCGTCACCACGCCGAGGGACCATCATGGAACAGGCGGCGCAAACCAGACCTAGCGACGGGCGTAGTCCCTTCCCCCTCCCGCACGGAACAACGATGTAAATTCTCACACGTTGTTACACTCTAACATTCTCTGATGATGAACTCCAGTTCGAGTTCGAAAGTTCAGGCCAATAAATCTACCATCCCAGTGATCCTGCCTTCGTTTTTCTTTAAACAAGAACCTAGGATGCGCATATTCTCTTCCGATCGTGAGCAAAGGTCTTAATTAAGGCAAATATGACCCAATAGGCCCATGTGATGACTGGGTGCGCGGGAACATTGAAGGAAGTTGAGGCAACAGCGTCTACTGTATCCCGTTTTTCCAGGTACTGGTTCGCCTGCCTCTTTGCAATGAACCTGCAAGCGACCGACTAGGTCGACGCATGAGATGAATTTGCGGAGGCAGTGATAGCAGGGTGGGTTAGGGGCTGTCGTGTTGGCCGCCATTATGTTGCTGCTGGTGGTGTTCGCGAGTTGAATGGGCTAGGATGAGAGTGTCTGTATATGTGCGGGTCGTGCTAGGTGTGTCGAGACTAACTTTTTCGAAATGTGAGGAACTCACACCCTTCATAAACCTTTCTGTTAGTGAGCTCGAGGACAAGCAGAAACGAACTTTTGACTTTATTTTGAAAGGATTTGCCAGGACAGGACAACCTGTTGATGTTGTCTTGCATTTATCTTACTTTTGTGGCTTCAAATTTGAGGTCACAGAATCTAAGAGACTTTCGTCTGAAAGCAAAAATCCACCTTTTGGTGAAACTGTTTTCTTCGATGGAAGTAGATTTCATTTTCCTTCATCACGAACGTCCAGCTCAATGTCTTAGGGGAACCGTACTTTTTATTAGCTGGGATAAAGCTCTAATGGGACATATCTTTCCCCTCTCGTCAGCAAATAAAAAACCTCCAATAAATTCTACTTATCCGAAATTCGTCTCTGAGGTTGACTTTCCATCTAGAAGTGACTAAATTTTCCTCTTATTTCTGGCAGCTGTAGTCCCTCCTTGATCTTTAACTAATCACATTGTCTCTGACTCAAGCGAAACCTGCTACTTCGCAACATCCAAAAAGCGGCAGTCATTCAAAAGACGCACGACGTTTCACCAAGACGGTTGATCTTGGAAGCAGTGATTGGTAACCCTTAGAGTCGCAGTCGACATCCAAGGTACAGAATAGCTAATTAATCCGAAACGCTGGGTCTGATTGTTTTTCTTCGTTCATCGACCTGTGGTCGTTATCTATTTCGATCTTAGTAAGCCCTTCGACAAAGTGCCGCATAGACGACTTTTAGTTGCATTGGAAGCTATGGGATTTGTCAATCTCTTTATTGACTTTATCAAGCCAAACTTATGTAATCGGAAACAGAATGTCTTGACGGAGTCCTCATTTTCCTCTGAGAGTTCTACTGTAACGCTGTCTTCCAAGGTGCCATTTTAGGTCCTCTTTTGTTTTCGTTTTACATTTATCATATTTCGTCCTCAGTCAACCATTCAATCTTTTATTTTTTCTGATGGTCTGCAATGCGAATATTCTTTTTTTCGAAATCAATGGCTCAGCATTGCCTGAAACAAATCCATTTTGACTTACTCGCTCTTCCCGTGTAAGGCTCATAATTGCTGATGGAATTCTTGCCTTCTACATGTCGCCACTCGTGTTTCGGACCCGAAAGATAACCTCAACCAGCGATTTTGAAACGCGCCCCTATGACTGAATATTCCACTACCAAACCCCTAGGTTTAAGTTATATAAATAATCTGGATCTCTTGCCGCACGCTAACAGAGTTATGGCCAAAGCCGACTATATATTCGATTTTATTTTTTGTAAATTCTGTCTTCCTGAAATGGAATTCAGAATTTGTCCGATGTTCGTCCTTCCGATTCTCGAAGATTTTTCTCCATTCGCAAGTTGGAGCAACAGGGCTAGTCGTTCTAAAATTGGAAATTTCTAAAGGCGTATAACGATAAAACTCTTAAGTGTGACATATCAAGATACCCCCTTACCAAA